>VWZX01003696.1:57333-112109 GCA_013399015.1 Galbula dea | reverse complement strand
CCACCCTTTTCCTTCCTTCCTTCCTTCCTTGTTTTACACCCACTTCCAGCAACGCTTTGGCTCGTGGCATCCCTCCTTGTGCTGGGAGCTGTGGCTGGAGCTCCCTGCTGGGCTGCCCCAGCCAGGGGCTTGGCTGGACCACTGAGTCCTTTGGCTCTGCCACCCTCCCAGCATGTGTCCGGTGTCAGAGGATGGTGCAGGAGCTGTTGACTCTGTCTGGGTTTCCCATCTGACATGCAACCCATTTGGGAGGCTGATTCTGCAGCTTCAAACACTTTAATGAGATGCAAATTGTTTGTGATGCTGCCTTATTAAATGTATTGTAATTTTAAAATCATTTGCTTGTTAATTGTATTTAAATAGCTGCCACTTAGACAAGCAGAAAGTTTCCAGAAAGATAAATTGATTTTTTTTTTTAATTCTTACCATGTTTGAAAGCAGCCCCAATGACTTGTCTCAGTTGCTTTGATCCAGCACTTTCCAAAAGGAAGTGTGCCTTGGCCTCACTTATCTCCTGGTCCTCACCCTTTCCCCCAAAGAAGAAATATTCACTCTGCTACCTTCTAGGAAACCTCAGTCCCTTGAGAAGGAGGGTCATGAGAGGGTCCCTGGAGGGTCATGAGAGGTTTAGAGTGGAGCCAGTTTACTTTCCCCTCTGTTCAGCCAAGTCTAATCAGCCTAGGTCAGATTTTTGGGGTGTGTGATGCAGATGCTGCCATCTCCATGCAAATGGGAACTGAAAGGATCCCGAAGGTTTGGGGGATGCTTACATCTTTTGGGCCTTTTGAAATACTCAGCCCATTTTTATGTTTGTGTATGTCTGCTGGGCTGCTGAGGCAAGGTTGACCATCCTCAGCTCCTTCAGGGGTCTCTGTCTTCTGCACGTTGAAATAAATGGCAAAGTTTCTCTTGGCTGTGACTGAGCAATATGAGGTCCCTCTTGACCTCAGCTCAGCCTGATTTAGAGCTGATTTTGATCCTACATCGTTGCTAGCTTTGGCATGGAGCAAGCTACACAGTATCATTTATATTTTAATTGTATTTGAAATACCATCTGGAAAATGAAAAATAATATTTCCTTATCAGTTTGTTCATTCTTCTTGCATCAGCTGGGGGCCCTCACCCTGCCAGTGCTCCTGACTCTTGTTTTGCAGCTCCTCCATGTTCAGCACTGGACCCTGATGTCAAGTCTGCCTCCTTTCCTCAGTGACATTTCATATTCCCTTTGTTTTCTGTTTGCATCTTTGTTGTGTGGCAGGATCAGTAATAATAGTTAATAATTAGCAGCTCGATAGCACTCTTCACCTTCAAAGCAATTTTAGGCATCAAATCACTGCAGCTCTGCTGGCAATATTACAATATTGACTTGTTAATTCACCAGTGTCACAGAGGTGGCAAAAGCTGCGTTTTTATGGAGGCCAAAATGGGGTCGTTTTATTTTTTTTTAAGAGTACAAAATTGGCAAAAAATAAAATTTTCTCCTAGGCTGACACTTTGTTTGCCAAATTTCAGCATAGAGCCAGTTTTTAAAGCTGAGTAATAAACACCTGAAAAGTTCTGGTTTATAATGGCAGTGCTGAAAAGCCATTAAATGAATGGCTCCACTATAACACAAGAAAACCCTCTTAAACTGTCAAAAAACCTGTAAAAGCTGGATGAAGGCTTAGTGAGTGCCAGCTTTGCCTTTGAGCCTGGAGCTGAGGGATGCAGAGTGAACCTGCAGAGTCTGGGAGAGGAGATGAGGGCTGTCCCTTCTCTCTGGTGGGGAAGTGGTCCTTTCCCAAGTATGTTGTGGATCTCGGTGAGCATCCCATCCCAAGTAAGCATCTCTCCAGGTCTCTCAAGCCAGAGGGAGGGGAAAGGCAAGTTGATGCAATAGAGGTGGTGCCCCAAAGGAGTAGAGAGCAGAATTTGGAACAACAGGGAAAGGCTGGAGCAAAGGAGGAATCGAGGGATGCAAGGCAGCGGAGGGAGTTTGGGAGAAAATGATGTGGGGGTGCAAGGACAGGAGCCTGTGTGGCAGCATGGTCCACAGTGACCTGGAGGGAGACACAGGCAGCAAGGTGGCAAGAAGCTCTGAAGGAGCCTTGCTTGACTTGTTTTCTCTTGGGCCCAAAAGGTGTATTTCTGCACAGATTTTCCTCTTCCTTCTGCCTGTGACCTGCAGCTTGTGGATGCAAATGACACATCCCAGATGAATGTGGTGTACATGCAGGTGGCCAGGAGCAAGGTATCAACCCCCATCTCCCTAGAGGATCATGCAGCCCATGGCCAGCTTGGACCCTCTCCCCTTCCCAACACAGGGTCTGCTAGCAGAGGTTGCCTCTGGGAAGCTGAGCTGTAAGAGCAGGGTAGTAAAATAGCAAATTGACCAGTAAAAGAAATCAGTAAATGAAGGGAACAGCTATTAATGTGCCAAGCCAAGATGTGTAATTACACCCTAGGACTTTTCCAAACTAATACATGTTAAAGGTGTAAACCTATTAAAGGAGAGATTTTTCTGTACAGGGAACTTATGTAGATAGAAGGATTTACACTGTATTTTATTCTTGTATTATAAGGTATAAGGAACATTTGAGCAAATCCAGTCACTCCTATTATTACAGTATCATACTTTTTCATAGGGTTTTATGCAGTTCTTCAAAAACTTTGGCACTAATTCTCCTTACATTGTTAGGAATTTTCTTTTAAAAACAGAATTTCTTTTTCTCAAATAGTTAATTAGATTTTGAACTTCAAATACTGTACTTATTTTTTTTTTTCCTCCCAAGAATAGGGGTGTTAGATCCATTATGCTGGCCAAATTACAGTTTGGATAGTTACATTCTCTCTGCTTAATCACCCTGCAATTTCATTCCAGTGAAGGATTTGGTGCCTCAGGTGTCCTGAATTCCTCCAGAGCTCTGTGTGGTGAACTTGCTGCCACCATCCACCCCAGAAGTGGCTGCATTTAACGGCAGAGAATTGTCACCTCCTTCCAGAGCATATGTAACAGTTTCAGTCACAGAGATGGGTTTTGTAGTATTCCTCCTTTGCCATACTTCACAGCAAGTTTGTGCTTTTCCAACCCAAGCATCCCTGCCCCAGGTCTTTAGGCACAGGGAGGGATTTCTGTTGCTACAGGAAGGCAAATTCATGTAAGGAGCCTGAGACAAATTCCTTTATTCTCTTGTTCGTCCTTTGCCATGATGAGTGCAGCAAAGGAGTGGGTCCTGGCTGCTCCACTGCATCCCCTCCTGGCTTGGAGACCTGCTACCTCTCAGCATAATTTTTTTTTTCCTGTGGCTCAGAGGAAAGAAAAGGATTGGGATAAGCAACAGCTGGATTTGGATAGGAAATGTCCATGGGTCACAAGCCTTGCTTGCAGACAGGAGCTCCCTTTGCTTGGGGCAGGGAAGTGGGAGGGGAGGACCCTGTCCTTCAGTTCAGGTCCCATTTATTTGGGACGAAGTGATGGATCGTGGTATCGTGCTGTGAAGGGCCAGGGTGGAAGTACAAAGGAAAATCCCAAAGCACACTGAGCCCTGCTTAGTGCAGCATAAAGGACCCTGAGCCAGTCAGATGACCCCAAGGGATCCGAGAGCAAAGTCCTATAGTTGAGGTGTTTGCTTAGCCTGTCCAGCTGGCTGTTTCTCGTGCATGTGAAACCAGACATGCACCATCAAAATGACTGACGTGGCCAAAGGCCAGGGGATGGCTGTGGTGAAGCTGGGTCTCCTCCTGCCCTGTGGTATGCCACTGGCTTCTCCTCCCTTCCCATCCTCCATGCTTCTGGGCTGAGTGAAGGGATGTTCCTGACTCGGAGGCAGCAAGGAGGAAGAGAAGCACCCTGTGTGCATTGCAGGAGGGAGGAGGCCTTCCTCGCTGTGCCCTGCTTCCAAAAAAGCTTTTTACCCATACACAGAGGAACTGGGATGGTGACCTTCAGAAGCATCTCGTGGTAGTTCAGTGCTGCCTTGCAGCATGAATACCTTGCCAAGTCCAGTATGGCAACCAGAGGTTGTCCTGAAGGACTCCTCTGTGTCCTCCTGCCTGCAGGAAATCTTCTTGGCTTTACCATTGTTTACCCACATGGCACTGCTCTGCTCCTTTTTGGTGTTTTGGAGGTGCATTTGATTCCTGGAGCTGTGGTGGTGTTCCTTCTAGCAGAAGCAGAGATCGTGGTGCCACTTTCAAACTCCTTCCCCGTCTAGCATCACCAGTGCTGCAGCTTTCCTGTGCTCTCCTGTCTAACTAGGAGGGCTGTTGCCTGAATACCTCTTTAGGAGACAATTGCTCTGTTGCATCTACAAAGTTAAGTGTTTTCCTCTTTAAAACAAAGATGAGCAAAAGCTCTTTCCATGGCTCCTGCCTTAAAAAACAAAGCAAAAGTAGCTTTTGAATGTTGGAAGAAAACTTGTAACTGTGAGCCAGCTAAATATACTGTCTCATGAAACCTTGGGGACCACTGAAATGAGAACAGTGACCCATTACTGCTAAGAAGGTGTTTTATTGAAAGTACACTGACGTGCTTTCCCAACAGAGTGAGTAAAACAAGGGGAGATGCCCGGTGGTGATGCAGGTTACTCACACAGATGAACCAGAATATATAGCTTGGTACTCCTGGGCTGTGTGAAACAAACTGATCAAGGTGTTTTTACATAAAGGAGCCCATATTTAATCTGATTTTGATTGAAATCTCTGGGGATCTGTGTGTACCTATGGGTGTGTGTATATTAAGGAGGCATGTTTCTTTAGAGGAGGGTGAAGCATTAAGTCTTCTGATGATGGAAGCAGATTACCAGGAGAGGGCAGTGTGCCTAGCACTGTATTTGACACCAGCTGCACCCACACCAGCCCCAGACCAGGGTGATCCACCTCAAAATTCAAAGGTGGGAGCTCTGAGGCTGCCTCAGCCTGCAGCACCCACATGCCTGCACAGAGGCGGTGAGCAGGAGCTGATCCGTCTGGGGTGCTCAGGAGTTCACTGGTTAATCCTTAACGGGCAAAAATGCCTTTGATTGACATTTGTTTTGTTGATGTTTCATTCTGTATTTCTTTTCTTGCCATGGCAACTTTAACTTCATGACAAAACACCTACTTTTCCTCTGGAAGCCATCGCTGTTGTCATGCCCAGTAGGTTATTTTGGTAGACAAGGGTTGTTCTTTTCAAGTGGAGGTGTTGCCATCTCCTACCAGATACCACCTCCAGTCTTTCCTGTCCTGAGGTTTTCTCTGTGTGCACTCTGTGTTTCAACCCATGGCAAAAAAATGGAGTTTTAATGGCAACTGCAGCATTTCCTCTACTGTACGTGACATAAATGCTATCTCACGTAATTAAGGAAAGTAAGGGAGAACAGTTAGTGGTGATTACCTTTCAATATATTGTGTACTTTGGGGCAGAAAAATAAATTATGAATAATGCCCAAGCATACTTGGAACAATTTGCACACTGTGCTGTGAGTGATGCAGACCTGCTGGTAGGAGAGTGTGCTAATAAATTTTACTTTGTGGCGGAAACAAGAGATTACAGTTTATTAGGAAAGGAGATGGCAATTTATTAAGATCAATCAAATATGAATGCAGAGCAAAAATGTTACTGTATTTATTTATTTATCTGGAAGCATGGGGGGGGTGCAATTATATAGAATTTGTTTACCTGTGATGTTTGATTCATTATTAATAATTTTTATGTTTAGAGGGAACCATAATTTTGCTGAAATGTCTTCCATAACTCCTGCACAATCATATTCATAACTCACCTGAATGTTGACACATCCTGCTGTGTATATATAAATTAACTAGTAACACTGGCATTATAAAATGATGCATTAAATGAAGATGTGAATGGTAATTTAAAGCATGCCATGAAGTGAAATTTAAACCATTGTACAACGCTGAGGGGATTTAAAGAGCCTTCTTCGTGCAGGATTTGCAGGGGCCATAAGGAAAGTGACAGTTTCACATCAAAAAAAGAAGAGCAACAGGGACACAGGCATTGCTGAAATGTTAATTGCTTTGCTGTTCTGTTCTGTTGGAGACACCACCAGCCTAAAAATCATTTTTTTCCCCTGAAGATGTTTTACTGTGAGGGCATTAGCTGAGATTATTAAAAAAGGAAAAAAAATAAGATGTTTACTTTGTCCTTTTTCTCAGCACTTTGTGGGTAGTAAGTTTCACTGTTTCCTGTTTAGTCAGTTGTTTTCCCCATTTGTTTTTGTAGGTCTTTCAAACAGCAACAAGGGAAAATGAAGCGTTCTCAAAACAGGAAAATGTGATTTAACCCCACAAAAATGGGCTTGGGGATCCAGGAGTGGGAATAGCAGCCGAGACAGCATTTTCCCTCAGAACTGCAAACAGCAGCCTGCTTTTAAACAGGCCATGGCTCTAGCCCACATGCCGAGCACTGTGATTTGGCACTTGCCTTTGCCAGGTTTAGCGTTGGCTCTGGTGGGCTTCTCTGTGCCACAGCAGTGCCAGCACCCACCTTCACCTGAATTCCTCCCAAATTTGTACTCGGGGAGAGTGGTGCAGGATTTGGTCCATCATCTGCTGCCAGAGAGCAAAGTGAGACCTATCTGGCCCTGCCTGCCCAGGGGAACATCCTGAGGACAAGAACCAGGTGAATTGCTCTCTTAGGGAGAAATTGTTTCATATTGGGACTGGATGTAAAATGGGCTAATTTGGGGCAGGCTAACTGGTTAGAGGAGGTCACTCTATGTGAATAACGTCTTTTCTCTTTCTCAGCTGCCCCACAGGCAGCTGAGGCTTTTCAGTAGGAGAGTCCATCAGAGACCTGTGAATAAAGTGTACGTGTAAAATAATGGCATAACAAAACCATTTTTCTCCTGTATTCATCTTCATTGTAATTCATAATCTGTTCGTCTCAGTTGGAACTTAGAGCCTGGTATCCAGTGATAATTTTCTTTCACCTAGGTGCTGATGCCACCACTTAATATGGATCAGATCTCATGGGCACACAGTGCCAAATAGCCACCTAGTCTGCCACGCTCATTCCCAATTATTTATATTGCTTTATGTGTCCTGTTTTGAACATCTCTGTCTGATTGTCTCTGTCTGTGATGACTCTCCATAATTGAATGGAATTAAAGTGGTAGTTTATGGTTCTTCTTGGTCTTTTAAAATATTTTGCTGGCTTAGAAATGCATTATATTTCATGGTGACCTTACTTAACAAGCGCTACCATCCCCGTTAGTAAGGGAATAGGCTGAAGTTTTTAGTCCACAGTAGATGTTGGCTGAGCTTGCAGGTATGAAGCTTTTATGTGAAAGGGTATAAAATGCTTTAAAAATACAGCTTGCAGGTTCTGCAGCCAGCACTCAGTGCTTAGACAGCACTTTTCCTTTTCAAATGGTGTTTTGCAAATATTGGTCTACAGAAGATCCTGAAATGAGCAGTATTATCCCCATTTTGCAGATGAGGAGACAGAGATGTTGAGGCTGTTGGCTGTCTTCGAAGTGGTGGTGGGTGTCAGGCAACTCCAGAGCCAGGCCGGAAGTGTTGCACAAACTGAGCTCTCAGGGGGAGGCATCTTCAGTGTGATAGCCATTACAAAAAATAAAATTAAAAAAAAAATCTAGATGACTTGCCCAGAGCTGTGGAGTGTTATCAGTGGCAGAGCCAGCACTGTGCTTTTGCTTTTTGTGTAGCTTACAGCCTTATGCTTGCATCGCCACGTTATGCTTTTTGTTTGCCCCTGGAGAAAAGAGAAATGCCTTGAACAAAGTGGTAGGTTTCATAGAGTCCTGTTTTTTCTAAAAACGTAGTGACTCAGAGCTTGGTGGTCCAAAGGCATGTGGTCAGCTGTTGATCAGGGCAGGAGGAGGGCACTCACCTATCATTGAGCTGCATGTAGCTGGATGTGGCTGTATTGGAAAAGAAGGATTGAAGATCTGACTAAATAGGATTGAGGGTCATGTGTGAGTGAGAAGTCTGTGCTGAGGAGCACAAGATAGATTAGAACGTTTCCAAACTGGGGTCTGTGGAGCAGCTTATAACCAGTCTCCAGTATCTGCCCTCTCCTTGTTTTGTATGCAGAGTTAGTAAGCATGTGTTACATGCACAGAGCTGTTCCCTACCGATGCTCTTTTGCCATCAGTGCACTCAGGGATGCTGCCCCAGCGATGCTTTTGGCAGATGCAGCAGGCAGGAGGAGCCGGTCTGCGAGAGAAACTGTTGAAAAGTTTTAAGTCTCTCTGTTCTGTAATATGTTTCCCAAAGCAATCTGAGTTTCTCAAGATTACTTTAAAGTCCAGGACAGGAAGGATTCTGTTAAGCACAGGTGACAATAACAACTGTCTGATTGCATGCGTTACTGGCTTATATTATTATTGAGCACGCAGTGTGTTGTCAAGCGTATGTGTATTTATTTGCTTGGCTTTGCACGCACACAGCCCTTACATATACCAGCTGTTTCCCTGCCCTTTCTGTGCTGACCTGCTCGGTGCCCGTGTGCCCCTTTAAGAGGCTGGCACTTTCTGATTCATGTAGGTTGTTTCTGGCAGATTTAGGGTCTTGCAAAAGATGCCCTTAGTCCCTTATTAAATATTCGTAAAAGGGTGGGGTTACATTTTTGCGACCTGAAAAAAATCCCATTAATAAATTTGTTATCTGACACGAAAACACTTTAGGGTGGAAAGCAATCCGTATCACATCCCATTTAACAACAGATCAGAAGTTGTCAGTAAATTGAGTCCTTTGTCTTTGCTCCTTGTGAGGTTCTTTAGCAGCATAACTAATGGGGCTATTGTCTTAACAGCCCTTGACTCCTGCAAATAAAGTACCAGAGTGCCTGCTTCTGCCTTTTCAGTGCACATTGAGTAACTGTCTGCAATCAGCGTGGTCTTCAGAAACTATATGAGAATGTAAACCAGTAATATTGAAATAGCAGGAGAGATGTTGCTACTAAATATTATTGCCCGAGATGGAGTGGAGAGTAGCTTTTTGGGGAATGGAAATAGGTCAGTGGGACCGTGGCAGTGCCTGTCTTAGAGATAGCAAGCACACTGACAGTCAGATGGTGTTTGTATGGAACGCTGAGGGGGGGCCAAGAAAAGTATCTCGCTGAGCTTGCCACGTGAGAGTTTGAGGATGCTTGTTCTGAATGATGTGGAACTGCTAACTCTGCTGTGACAAGAGTGCCACAGACCCCAAAACAGCCTTTCGCTTCCGTCCGACTCGAGGGCTTGGCCGCTTCACAGAGAGGTAGTGGTGGCTTCTGCTGTCAGATGCTGGTGTGGAGGCGCCCCAGCCCTGAGTGTGTTGGGGCACGGTAGAAGCTCCAGCCCTGGGATGTGTTAAGAGTATGGTGGGCTAGGCACCGGAGGAGCCCCAGCCCTGGGGTGTGTTGAGGTGTCCCACCGCTGGGTTGGTGGCTGATCTCCCTCTGCTTTGGGAAGGGATAGGGAGAAGGCATTCCTGTTTTCAGGCCAGGTCTGGTTTGGCTTTGCACTAGTCCGGTTTGGTGTGAACTCCTGTTAGGTGGCTTCTTGTGGTCGGTTTTTTGTGGGGGTTTTTTGGTTGTTTTTATTTGTTGGTTTGTTTTGTTGTTGTTGGGGGATTTTTTTAAAACTGTTGTTCTTTTCTGATGTTGACACCCCGAGCTTTCCGGGCAGAACTGTCGGGAGAGGCGAGAGGAGGGCGAGAGCCACTGTGTCCGGGAGAAGAAAGTTGGCTGCGGAAGGACGGGGAGGAAGATCCTCGCTGAGCGCCGTGCGGGGCGGTGGAACCGGACGCCTTATGCTCGCTGCCACCGTCCCTTCCCCTCCAGACCGATCAGTTTTGGGGCAGGGGGAGCGGCTTTGAACGACTTTCTCGGCGAGGGCGCTACGGGCAGGTCAGAGGGCACGGGGGTCGCGTGGTGCCCGCCGCGGGAGGAAGAGGACGAGGAGGAGGNCGCACCGCTCCGCGCATCCCGCTCCATGGCCCGGCGCGCAGCCCGCCGTCCGCTGCCGCCCAGGTGGGTGTCTTGTTGGGGGGTTGGAGGGGGATAGGCCCCGCTTCCGAACTGGCGGAACAAGAGAGAGAGAGAGAGAGAGAGACAGAGAGCGCTTCACCACCACCACCTCCGGGATGCTCGAAGCCGCCGCGGGCTCGGCAACTGGTGGCGGAGCCGGAGTTTGGCGGCAGGTTCCGCAGTGAGGGGAGGGAGGAGCAGCCTGAGCGCCCCACAACTTGCTAGAAGGGTTGGAAAGTGGTGAGCTGGTGAGTTATCCGCGGGCTTTTGTCTGGCGGTTGTTTGCTGCGGGCGGCTGGCCCCGGACTCTGGGTGCTCGAGTGGTGGAGTTTGGGAGAGGAGCGAGGAGGAAAAGTGCGGAGAGGCGATTAAAAGACTTTGTCAGGTTGAAATGTCAGGAGCTGGGATTGCTGAGTGGCTTCGGCAGTCAGTTTAGCAGGGGGAAGTGAAGTGAGTGAGCTGCGTTGGACACACCGAGCGGTGTTCTCCGGTGAAGGAGACGTTAACGGGATCTGAAGGTAGCCGAGTGAAGTGTCAGCCCTGGTGCAAACGAGATAGTGTTTGGAGGGTGGTGGTGGGGAGGAGAGAACCCTTAGGAAGTGGGTGGTAAGTTTAGAGCAAAGTGCATATACACTCTTCCTCTTTAGAATTAACTCTTACCAGACCAGACTGGTCTGCAGAACACTGAGGGCATCCACTTGTGCTGCCGGTGGGGAAAGCCACTCGGTAACGCTGCACAGGGTCGCGGTGCCAGTGCCGGTAGCGTTGGGAGTGCTACCATCTTAGATTTTTAAATAAAAACAAGTTTGGTGGCAGGAAATGTGAATCATTCGGGGTGACTAAGATCTGTTTATGAAAACGAAACGGTTGGATTTATTCTAGCAATGAGTGTTGAACTGCAAGCTACAAGATATCGCTGAAGTTTATTTCTAATAAGCAGTGACTTGCACAGGCTAGTTTGCCTTTTTATAAATAAACTGAAATGTTAAGGAAATCTTTTTCATTTGGGTCAGAGCTGATTTCCATGCATGGTGCTCCCGGGCCTGATCCTGGAATGACCTGTGAATGTGCAGTAGCTGTAACAGGAAAGGAGTCTCTCTCCTTGTCCTCCCCCGAAACACTAGGCACTCAGCTTGCTAAATTATTATTTGCTGGATCAGGTCCCTCGTAAGTGTGTTTGCTGTGCAGAGCTTTCAGGCATCGTACACATCTTTGCATCAAGTTAAAAAGCAATTCTGTTTGCTTGTAGCTCCTCTAAAAGTCAGGGCTAAAATACACGTTGATATGTGAATGTCATTAGAGCGTGCTTCTGCCTGGTTAAGAAATGGCTTTTGTTGACTGTCTGTTTATTGCAGTAGCAAGCCTAGGAAGTCTTCTAAAAGCAGACAGTCATCCCAGTCAGCGGGAAATCTGCTGTCAGAGGGCTTTCAGTGATCTCCTGTGACTACTTCCAAAAAATTTCATTGATAAGGCTGCAGAGATGAAACCCAAATCCTGCCTATGCAGAGTAGCTGCCTTGGCCTAGACTGATAGAGCTGAACTGCAAACTGATTGGTCTGACACTTTATAATCAAAGTTGATTTATTGTTCATTAGTAGTGCATTAGCCCTTTCAGGCAAGACAGTTATTTGTGTAGTGGCCTGTCAAACAAAAGACCACTAGCACCTGTCATTTCTAAACCATGAGATAAGCAAGCAGATATTAAGATAACGCAAACAGAGATACGCTGGAATGAGGTAAAGTTCTATCAATTTCCCTGTAAGAAATAACTGGTTTATTTATCATGCCTGTGTTTAGTGTATAGAGCAAAGGGGTTCGCCTACAGCAGGACCATTGGGAGGAGAAGGTGTTGGTGATGAGCTGGGAGATTGGCTTCAGAGCACCGCTGAGGTGAGGAGGCAGCTGGGGCAGATAATGAATTGGGAGAAGCCCATCGCTGAAACGGTGGATGGGAATGCTATTTTGTAGCCTTAATTTGATTTTGTTTGGTTTGGGGTTTAACATGAGAACAAGACTGAGGCTTTTTGTGTTTTGTCCCCAACTCCTTCCTCCTCTTCCCAGTGGGCAGATGTCATGAAATGATGCTCTAGCTGGCAGGGGTTAATTATATGAAAACTTGATGACATCACGGTAGAGCTGTGAGAATGTCAAAATACATCTGCTGCCATATTCAGACATATTGCTCCCCCACCTCTCCCCCTATATCAGCTTCCCTCCCCTTCTCAAAAGGGAATGATCTCATGACATAAAACAGAAAACAACACAAGTGACAAAAGAAAACAAAATTAGTGAACTTTTGTCTGCCACCATAGAAACGAGGATTAACTTATGTTATTCCAGAGCATGGAATGGAGACTATCTGCATGAGGATATATAGTGTATTGTCTTCTGTGAATTTTCATTTGACAGGGATTTTGGAGGCTGTGATCTTAATTAAATCTCAACTGACTCAAATAATGCATCTAAAGGCATGCAGTGTTGCGTAACCTTGCTGAGTTGGTAAACCATAAATCATCAGAAAGCTTATGATAGGAAGGGCTGCTTTGAGATTTTTTTTTTTTGTTTGCTACAGTTGGTGGTTTTTTTGGTCTTGTTTAACATGTATTTTACCCTTCTGTACCATTGCACCCTCCCTTTTTTAAACAACGTTATTTCTGCTTACAAAACAAAACAAAAGCTCTGAGACGTGCTCTGACCAGTCACTCAGCTGAACTAGAGAGAAGTCGTAAATATAATGGGATTGACAGGGAAGAAATGAAATCCCAGCACTGGCTTTCAGGGGATTTGGCTGCTCATAGGAAGGTGTGAGTGCCTCCCGTTCTTCTGTGGCCGGATGAGCCCTCAACATGTTTGAAAAGTGTAACTCTTAGCCCCACGCTGAAATTTATGCTGGGGCATAAGTAATTATCAGACCCCTCTGTGAAGTCCATACTGTGTCACCCCTGGGTTGTAGTGGGTCACCGGTGGATTATGGCACTAATGGATGGTGGGATTTGGCATCTGCAGGGCTTGAGTTGGTTTTAGTTGTGTGCAAGGAAGGAGAGGGTTGCAACAGTTGTGTGGGATTTTGAGGCTCTCAAAGCGATGTAGAGCAGTCAGAGCAATTTCTTATGCAGCATTTTCACCTGGCACTGCTCAAGCACTGATGTTGCTTGAGAATCATGTTGGTTTCAAAATACTGAAGCTAACCAAATTGCTGTTGCAGTGTAAAGCGCTTTAATTTCTGTATTTGTAATTGCATGCCCTGGGTGGCTGAAGGAAAGGTAAGGGAAAAAGGATTTTTTGCATTCAGAAGTTTAAGGAGTTGCAAAGCCCTTCTGCTTCCTTGCTCTGTGTTTCTTAGTCATTTTACAGCTGCTGTAGACAAACCTAAGCTGGAAGGACACAGCTCTTGGATTTGCTTGGTGAAATTGTTTCCCGGTAGCAAGGTAACTCACTGCTGTTGTTTTCTCCCCTCTTTGCTAGGCGAAAGCAGTAGCAGGGGTAGTTTTATCAACACCTGCAAAACTAGATTGTGGGAAAGTCCTGACACCATGAGCTAAATTTGTTATTGTTTGGTGAAAGGCTTGGCTGCTTTTAAGCAGTTTGTTTGTTTTATTGAAAGCAGAACTGCATTACTGGAAACTACTTTGCTGTAGTTCAGTTAAAATGTCCTGTGCTGTTTTGTTTTTATAAGGTGCTTAACTTGCTCAGCTTTGCTTTCCAGTTATAAGGAAAGGGAAAAAAAACACCTTGTGCTCATCTGCAGATCTAAAGTGGGCATATAGAGAGTGGGGGGGAGAAGCAGTACTGGCAAATAGCTCTTCTTCAGCCTTTTTGTTTTGTTGTTTTTTCCCTTTTTACCCTTTCCAGCAGAGTTTCCTCTACTAGCAGGGAGACTTTATAGTTAGTACTGAAGCTGAATGAATGTTAGAAAACCTAGAGCGAATACTGAACAAATAAGTGGAATTGCTAATTGTTCTGTGCACTAGTTTTGGATGGATTTGCCTTCATTGATTAGGTAAGATGCTGGGTTACTTGGAAGGGACAGTACCCCCTCCTCCCCAAACTGACAACGGGTTTTAATTTTTAAGCTTTATCTTGCCCTTAAATCTGAAACATCATTGTTCAAATAACTGAGAACAAGGTAAACCAACAACATCAAAAAGGTCGGCTTCTGTGATTTCTCAAGGGCTTGTTATTTTGTACTTTCCAATTCTATTTGATGTCTTGACAAAACAAGATGACACAAGGGAGAATACATTAAATTTTGATTTTCATCTAACCTGTTACAGTGGTGGCAGCTTAATTTCTTTTACTTTTTGCTGAAGATGGCTCTTTGCACAATTACTCTAATTGCCACACCACTTTAGGAGCAGGTTTCTTTACGGGTTTCCCATTTGCCTTGATTTTGCCAGGCGGTTTTTGAACGTGCTCTGACCTTTAACACGGCGAGCTTGCCGCTTGGAGTGTGTCTTCATTAGAAGTAAATCAGTGAATGGCAAGATTGTCAAAAGAAGCAACTGATGTTTTCTCATTAGAATCTAATTTGCACCGTTGTGCTTAGCTGTGATGTTCAGCTGTAGGTGTCTGCCATAGGTGTGAAAAACTGCACATTTTAAGCAAATAAAGTTTACAGCTGTTGTAAAGGCTACGCTTGCAACCAGAGTGGCAAAGCCCAGCCGAGTGTTTAGGCAGAGCTCTGTTTTGCGTGGTGGGAAATAAACAGCATGATTTAACTAGGGGAGTATTTTTTCAAGAGGTAACTAATTTTTGCAGCTGGTCAGGACAATATATATCTACTTGAATGCCCCAAGTCTGAAGAGCAAGCAGCTATGGGTTCGACTCCTGCAGGAAAAGAGAGTTAGGGAGTGGAGAAGAGGGCTCAGCCTTCCCTAGAAATCTCTGTCGGGAGTTGCAGTTCTTAATAATCTGCTGGGGGGGGGGGGGGGGAGAAAAAAAGCTCCTCTGTCTAACACTTCCTTTTTGCTCACATGAAATCCTAGGCATATTAAATGTTGCCGGTTCAATCACGGTGTTTTATTATTTAATTAAGCTCTCCTTAATGTATTAATGAATTAATACACAAATGTAAGGAGCCTGACAGGACGATCATTCTCAGTGTATTAAGGGTGTTTGGGAGAGAGAGGGTTTCAAGGGGTTTTCAAGGGCTTTAGGGGTATTTTGTATGTTTCAAAGCAGGATTGCTTTTGGTTTATTTGAAGCTTTTTTGGCAGAAGATGTTGATCTAACATTTCCTTTCCTAAACTCTGGAAGAAAATGAGTTGGGTGGGTGTTTTGTTTGTTTCAGGGGTTGGGATTTTTTGTTTGTTTTTTAATGAATCATTATAAAATATCACCGCTCTTCGGAACCATGTACAGCAGGTTATCATTTTTCCTTTCATGCTGGAGCGGGAAAGAAACTGATAACTTTTTAAAATGTGAAAAATGATGATGATAATCTCGAGGTTGAAATCTCACTCAGCTTATTAAATGAGTATTTGGCTCTGTGTGTTTCGCTTTAGTCTCTATTTGACAAATGTTAGATGTAGAAAGGATTTAATTTATGTAAACTTTATATTTTTATGCAAATTAAATGGGTATTTATTATAGCAGAAACAATTATCCTGGCACTTAGTGAGAAACCTGGTATGCATGAGAAGTGGTAGATAAGATCAGATGTTTCATTCTGTAAACAAATACAAAAATATTCCCATTTTTCCTCAGCTAGAAGAGAATACAGAAGAACAGACATCCTGACATGCTGGGGAATGTCAGCATAGCCCATCGTGCTGCCTTCCGTGGGTCAGAGGGAGATCTTCCCTCCTGATAAAATACAATAAACAGAATTATAATAATAAAATGCTAATTTAATTTTAAAGAGGGGGTTCCCCCCTCTCCTCATTTAATAGGGAGTTGTATTGTTACGGAGAGAATGTTTTATGCTAATGACAGACTACTTAGTTGATTTTACATTAATATAATAAACATTACCTGTCTTGATGTGTTGTGCTGTATTTTGGCAAAATAACCAAGTCTAAAAGTGAGATTCCATTTTGCATAATGAAACAGCATTGCAGTTTCTGGGTGAATAATTCAGCGTTGTTGTTGCGTTGGGGGATGAAATACTATGTCGGAAATGTTTTAGTCTCTGGATGGAAGCAGGTCCTGCCTTCAGCACTTCTGATTTTGCTGGGCTCTGCTCTGGCTTGTGGCATCGTGCTTCACTGTTTGCCAGGGTATCAGTGGTTTATCTTCTCCTGTGGCATGAGCAAAGCAGTTCTGCATTGTTTCAGCTGAGATGATTTTTTTTTTTTGTTACGTTTCCAGTGCATTGCACATAATAGCTTTCTAATAAGACAGCTTGAGTTAATTGTTTGGTTTTGCCTGGCCATATCTATTTTTATTTGTAGCCCAGTGTTTTTAACTGTTCCTCCGCAACTTGCTCTCTCTGCCTTCAGCTGTGTTTTGCTCTGTTTAACTTTTATCACAAAATCTTAAAGCGAAGAATTGCTGCTTGGAGATCCAAGGTGCCTGGTATGAGGTCTTAGTGAAATCAAGTTTGAACACACGTTGCAGGAGAAAAGGGATTTTCTGGCAGAGTTATTCTTTATGAATTGAGGAAATCCTCCCCATCTTCCATGCATGCCTGCTAACGGTTAACAGGACCACAACCGTATCCAGCACCGAAGGCACGGAGTGTGAAAATGGCATTCATTTTGTTATTTTTTTTTTCACTTCATACAAGATTAAACTACTTGAAATTATTTAGCTAGTATTTAATTATATTAATATCACTGAAAATGGAAGAATGGAGATGATTAAATAGGACTAAATCATTTTCATCCCTGTGACCCTTGTCTGGGTTGTATGGGGCAGTGACAGATGCATCCCTGCAGTAACTAACTCCGTTGGGAAGTTAAAGGTGAACTTGGCCCCAGTTTGTGGAAGTTGTCCTCAGTTGGTCTGGCCAAAATATGGCATGATCACAGAGCTTGAAATTAGGGTTGCCAGAGGGGGGCTGTGGGGGACAGGGGGGCTTCAGGGGATGTGGAGGAACAACAGGTAAAACCCTGGGAGAAACAGTGTCTGAAAACAATTGTGAGTATTAAATACATTTTTTGCCGTTGATGGTATTAGCATGTTAGCAGGTCTATACTAGCACAGCTCCAAAAGCCAAATTGCAGCTGTATTTTTACCTTTGCTGCCAGGTTTAGATGCAGCTGGGTATCTACCACACCCTATTGTTATCAGTCAACAATACCAAAAGTAGTTCAGTAAATCGTATCAATAACAACAGTTGTGTTTCATGTGGAAAACAGAAATAAACAACTTGAAAAAAGGAAAAGATTGGTTCCTGCTCTGCATGCTAACTTAGCATTCTTTAAATATATCTGCCAGTAGTTTAATTTGAACTTCAACTCCCTGAAGGCAGTAAGGCAGAATTATTTTAGTTCTTCATAAACTGCCTTCTGTGATTCATTGTTAACTCATAAAACACGCTCATTTTCATGTACTTAAGCAGTTAAGCCGTTTTTAAAGTTGGTTTGTAATTTTTTTGGGGGAACATGTTTAAGTTGACATCTGAGAGACAGAAATGTAACATTAATTTATAGCCCTCAGTTTAGGTTTCGTTTACTATGGGACAAAATATCAGAAATAAATATTTTTTATCTAACGTAATGTAAAGTATATTGCACAGTATCTAAAATAAAGTTTAGTTTTGACTGAATACACTCAAAAAGGGACCCATAAATATTAGAGAGCTGTAGTTAAGAACTTACATGACTGTTTTAAATACTATTGATTTAAACCACTGGCTAGATTTTATGAATCAAAGTGTAATTTCCAAGCTTTGGCTATATTTCTCATCGCTAAAGCACTCTCTCTTGTGTGCCTTTAGCAGCTTTCCAGACATTCAACACGGGATTAAATGATAGTAGTTACAATGATCAATAGGTTAAGACCGGTACAATCACTCTTACCGCTAATGACCTCGGTAGTAATGGGTAATAAAGTGTGGGCTATAATAGCCTATTGCTGGTGCTGCATGCCCTTTGCTTCCTAGTATTACCAGGGACTAGCTACATGAAAAAGTTGGACGTGGGGAGTTAAGAGAGTGGATATATAGGCCATCATTCTTAACTCTTTCAAGTCCTCAGACCCTACGTGTGCCCATGCTTGTCCGGGCTGTGTGCGTCATTTTTAACACAGTAGTTTCTGATTTATTTGAAGTTTGTTTGTAAGAGGTTTCTGTAAGTTGCTTTCATGATAAGCTGAAGCCCGAACAGGCTAAATGTGGCCGTTAGCTATGTTTATAAATGGAAGGCAGAGACCTTCTTCAGAGGTGCAGATGTGGTGTGAAAATGTGGTTTCAGATGGTACAGTGAAGTTGAACAGATCAAGGTAAATGCCTGCTCCTAGGTGTGTCATACAGATACATAGAGATAGGGGTTTTTTCTTGCTGGTTAAGTGCTTCTGTTCTAGCTAAGAGTATGTGCAGCTAGGAGATTCTTCACCGGAAGGTGCACGGCCAGTTTTCAAAGGCAGGGCCAAATCCGTAGATTTATCCTAAGATAAACATGCAGAAAAGCCATGGAAGTGAATGGGAGTTGTCTCTGCATAGCTGACGGCAGAATGTGGCCCTTCGTATTAATCACTGATGTGTAGGGTTTACAGCACCCCACCCTATTCCTGTCTGTATCCCTGCTTGTCGTCATAAATCTGACTGAAGAGTATTTGTGTTGTCTGTCTTCCAAGAAGGGCACAGAAAACATACTTAAACATGCTTCCTCTTCTGTTTGCTCAGTCCAACTTCAATGAAAGGTAGTACAAACCCGAGGGTAAAGTAAACTTCTCTGGGGATGAGAATAATGAAGGCGAGTCACGCTTCGAGGCGAAGATAGTGACAGCAGGATTTAATTAAATAATTTTCTACTACCAGAAAAGTTTCGAAGAAAGACTATGGATTAAGATACTCTGAATGAATGGGATTACCCATCCTGATGACTCAAATGTCGTCGCAGCTGGTCCTTCATTGCAAGGTGGTGGCTTTCCCATAGGCACAGGCAAGTGACACCGGTCACAGGGCTGGTGCTGGTCCCCTAATAAAGTCTCCATTTACCTGTGTTCCCACTGGCTTGCACCACATCAGATATGTGGGAAGGCTCTGTGCCATCAGAAGTGCCCAGAGGACCTCGCTGGGTTCGCATTAGCGGTGTGAGCCTTTTGCTAGGCTTTGCTGAGACAAATGTTTTCGAGGGAGTGTCTGGCCCTGGCACACAACACGTACACAACAACACAGGGAGATGTGCAGTGTACATGGCTCTGACCTTCAGGAACCATTTTTAGTTCATCAAAATTAGTGATGCTGAGAAATCAGGACATCAGTGCATAATGACTGTGAAATTAGGAATGAGAGCTTGCTATGCAAATGACAGGACAAATCATGTGAAAAAGTCAAGATAAACTGCATATTAAGACATTATGTTACATAAAATTAATACTGCATTTCTCTTGCTTACTACTACACTGGAAGATTATTTTTTTTATTCCTTTATTGTCTGATCAGCTATTGTCTGCTGATTTTTTAAAAAGTGGTGCACAGAAAAAGTGCTAAACATATTATTACCTTTTATTGTAATACATGAGATGACAGGAGATCCTTTTGAGCAAAGTATATCCTTTTCTGATTTTAGTTTCGTGCTGTCACGTATTTGATTTGAAACTATAGAAAAGTAAGATGCTTAAATATTACTGTTAAAACTCATATGGGTTTTGTCTTTTACCTCTGTTGTTTTTGGGGGATATTTTTTCCTCCTTTCTCTTTTTTTTTGGGGATGGAGGGTAGAGGGGTGGGTTTCTAGGGAAATAGTCTTCTTGCGTTACTAGGACTGACAAAATGGTTCTCATGTAGTCTGCAAATTAAACACAAGTGCAGTGATTATTTTGAATAGCTAAATTACATTCTAGAAAGCTTGCAGAATTCATAGCATTGTCATTAGGTATCCGCTTGAATACAATTTGTGTAACCTTGGCCAAGACAGCCTGTCATTTTAATGTCAGTGTTTTATCTGAACAAGACATCATCCTTTCAGATACAGTGTACAGGTTCCTTGCAAAGATGCCCGTGCAGAAACGTGTTAACAGTTGCAAATATGAAATGCTATCAAGTTCATCACTGTAGCTGTTTGTCACTGAAATGTCATGGAAAGCGGCTTTTAATGGTATCTCACATAATATGAAAGAATTGAAGACATCTGTATGCTGGGTGAATATGGAATGGTAAAGACATCGTGGTAGGGCCTTTCTGTTAAAATTGCATAGGAGTCTAGTGCTGTTATTCACATCACTGAGCCTTCCTTCAATTTCCTTAAAAACCTGTGGTAGCAGAGTCTAGATCCCATCAGTGCAGGATACTGTTGGATTTCTGTGCAGAAGGCAAGGGTTTTCTGTTGGGGAAAGGACTCGGTTGAAAATTTCTTCTAAAAATAAACAAGTCCATGTTGTTTGCTTTAAAGAATTGCTGTCACAATAATGTTTTGCAGAAGGGGAGTTGAGTCGCCAGGAAAACGTGGTCGGTACCTCTGTGTCTGCTGTGGTGGGCTTCGAGGAACCTCTCACCTTCAGCACTCATGATGCCCAGCGAGGGGATTGTGGGCAGTGGATTGGAGCTGCAGTGATGTGCTCTGACCCTCTCTATGCGCTCTCTCTCGTGCTTTAGGTTCCAGTGTCAGTGGCTATGATGACACCTCAAGTGATCACTCCCCAGCAAATGCAGCAGATCCTCCAGCAACAAGTGCTAACTCCCCAGCAACTCCAAGTCCTGCTCCAACAGCAGCAGGCACTCATGCTTCAACAGGTAATTGTTTCCTTAACAGCTGCTCAGGTGGCCCCTATGGGTACCAGAGTGCTTCACCTTGCAAAAGCATTCCTGGGGAAAGGAGCTGCCCATGTCTTGGGTCCAAACCTCGGAGCAGCCGTGCTCTGAGATGAACTGACTGCTCTTTCGTTTTTAATTCTAGAAATAGCTACTGGAAACATTTCCAGGGAGCAGTGCTAGGAGTGTTTCCAAGATCAGCTAAATAATACAGATGCATATTTAAGTGTCAGGACTTCAGCAGATGTCCCTGTTGCTTTTGCCTGCATCCCCCAGAAGGCATTGTGTGCCCTGACTAGTTGGAATAAACAAGGTAGCAAGGCGATACTTCCCATTTTAGACCTCATTATGTTTGTCCAGAACCATAAAGGACTATGGAAAGGGTGGCAATAAAAGTGAAGAGGTTTGCAAGCCTTAATCTGTTTGATTTCAGCCAACCTGTGCCGTGCCATGGTGTGTCAGTGTTTCTCACAGCCCGTGGTCCTTTTTCAGCTGAAAGTTGGCCACTGACGAGCCCCGAGGCTCCACACAGTGGGGGCTCACAAATCCTGTCAGCATGCAGCCCAGCCCGACCTTGTGTGCTCCCTCCTGCCTGTGCCAGAGCACTGCCGATGTGGTGCACATCTGGGGAGCAGGAAGGAGGAGGAGGAGGGTATTTCCTGGGATGTCTATGCATGTATTGAACAACACTTAATACAGTCAAGCCCTATCATTTAGAAAGCATGTGTGTTTCACAACAGAAATTCGCCAGGCTCTCTCAGCAAGGGCATTTTGGCTTTGTTGTTACAATCAAAGGTCATTCCTTGCCTTATTTTAATTAGTTTGTGTAGAAAATGGTATGTTTTTCATCAGTTCATTTTGGAGATTACTTTTCAAACGATAATGCCAAGAATAGTCAGTGTGCACTGAATTTATTGTTGAGTTTCAAACTAAAGGTCAGACCATTACAGATAAAAGGATGCTATTTTTCAAATCACACAGTTTGTGTGTTACACCAAAAGGGACACTGAATTGGCTCTTCACTTTGTGACTTACCCTCTTTCCTTTTCTTTGTAGCAGCAGCTTCAAGAGTTTTATAAGAAACAACAGGAACAGTTGCAGCTTCAACTTTTACAGCAACAACATGCTGGAAAACAGCCTAAAGAGGTACAGACAATACCCATTTTACTTTCAAACCACAGATCCCCAGGGAGTGTCTAGTGGCTATTAAACTGTCATTCATCTTATAAATGATTGCACAACTGAACTGACTCTATCGGGTCTCAGCTTTCAGATTTAGAGTTATTGTCCTGTTTTCGCCTGGGTTTTCCTGTGCTTTCCATTTGCTTGCTGCCACATATTTTATAGCATAGGACCATGCCTTGATGTTCACTGTGAGTACTGGAGCAAGCTTCTAGACTCGTATCTTGGGAGAGTGCTTGAGGAAGTTAGTTATGTTGCAAAGGGGAGGAGGGCAAGGCAGCAGGCCCAGATGTGGTGCTGTCCTCTCTAAACGAGGCAGAATGCTGAGAGATGTTGAGGTTGGGCTCACAATTTCCTGCTGGAGATATTCTGGTTGCGTGTTCCTCACAGAGCATGACCTTAGCAGGAGTGACTCAACTGGAGCAGCATTGGTGGTGGCGCTGAGAAGCAAAGTCTGAGAGGGAGAGGCAGCACAGGAACACTGCTCATTTGCAGCTCAGGGACAGGAGACACCACTCTGAGGCTGCCACGGTCCACGGCAGGAATGGGACAGCCCTGGCTGGTTTCTGCCCATCCTATATATACAGTTGCTTTTTAAAATACCTGTCACATCCTAAAGTTTGTTTGTTGATTTTGATGTGCTTAAATTTAATTTTGCTGCAATTACATTTCTTTTAAGGCACCAAGTTCACCTCTCTAGTCACGAGCAGTCTGAGACTTTGATGTTTAATCTGCCATCGGTGCTGGCTCGGGCAGATCCTAGAGAGCTGCCTCTTGGCACGAGGCACTGCGTGATGTCCTACGATAGCGGCAGTGCTTGCGTGTTACTTTGCAAATGGTGCTGCTCAAAGGATATGCCAATTTCTGCACCCCTGCCCCCTGAAATTTCGGCAAATCATGCCACCTGTGCCAAGTTTCAACCCAGAGTGAATTTTTCCAGCTGAGTTATAAACCCCTGGAAATAGGGGGGTTTATAATGGAAACGCTGACACAACCTTAACCATAGCGCGCTTACGGGCGCCACTATAATAAAAAGGGAACAGATTAAAAAGTGTCTAAAATGTAAATCTAAAGGACTAACAGTAATTAAAATGGAAATGGCACAGGGAGGGAAGGCATGTAATTGTGAGATATCACTGTGCAGAATGCTCTCAGCTTTGTTTTGCTGGCTGTTTTTCTAATTCAGTAGGGCTTACTCATCAGTGGCAGTTCAATGCGCGTTAATGACTCTGGGATGCAGGCATCACTCTGGACAAAGAAATGATTATTGTGCGGTCAAAAGAAGTTCAAAGACAAGAAGGGAATTTCAGTTTTTTCCTTGGAGATCCACATTCAAGAGCATATAAATTAAGCCAAATGTTAAAAACCACAGTCTGAAAGCTGACTTCAAAGTCACAACTCTCTAATTAATGAACTGCGAGCTTCAGTTTGGACAAGTCGTGGTTTGATGCGCCCATAAATCAACATGACAGGTCTGTTTCACAGTCTCAGACAGCGCTTGTCATTGAGTCACATCAGATGTAAACACAGCAGAAAAAAGAGGGAATATGAAGGAGGTGCAATTGATCAACAGAATTGGTAAAAACCCACTTTTGAAACGCATTATGCATGATCACAGGAAATGGCGATAGCCTCAAGAGGCTTTCTCCTTCTGCTGTTGCTTTTTTGAATCAGATTTCTAACAGCCTTCAAAAGGGAGAATAAGAATTATGGAGCTTCTCCCCTGTG
Organism: Galbula dea; assembly: GCA_013399015.1. Taxonomy (NCBI): domain Eukaryota; kingdom Metazoa; phylum Chordata; class Aves; order Piciformes; family Galbulidae; genus Galbula; species Galbula dea. The sequence goes on along the minus strand of VWZX01003696.1, from coordinate 88,386 downwards.
GCTGGCAGGCAATAACCCCCTGTTGTTATTTTGTGCTTCTTTCTTTTCAAAGGCGTCAAAATTTAGTTTTTTAAAGATCTTTAACTCTATATTTGAAGACAAACAATAAAGGGCTGCCACTGTCATTCTTATCAGTTACCAGGGATTGTATTTTTTCTTTCTGTTGCCACTTCTTATTAACCTCTTATTTGGTCTATTAGACATAGTTTTGAATGCAAGCCTGCATGCTGGGAGAACATGAAAGTTCAGATGAGCTCAGAGGGCAGATAAAGAAATTTGAAGGGGAAAGTTACACAGCAGAATGAACGATAAAAGTTAACTCTTCTAAATTGCTGTTGTCAGACAGGAGAGCATCTCAGACACAAAGATGAGGGCTTGGAGCTTAAAGGAAAAAAATACTTTGTGTTAAAAAAGAGGAGAAGGGAAGTTAGACAACGTGATGGCATTTCAATATCTAACACACTGATTTACTGTGGTCACACTTCTGATATTACACTAGTGAAAGCAACAATAGGAGAAGACTCCTTCCTGTTTCAAGAAGAGCATTTAAACACCATGGCTGTTAAGAGAACAAGGGACCCAAGTCTCTTCAGCCTTCACTAGGGTTTTGGGGGAGGTGTTTTGCTGATGGTTTTAGTAGAGGCCTGTTTCAACAATGCATTTCAGCCGGCAGGTTTGCTCAGCTCTATTTTTCTTGCCTTAAGAAGGTTACTGTTGCTACATTAGCATTCAGACAGTGGTCTTTTCTTTTTCCGCTCCCTCTCGTACTGGAAACCAGTGGTGGGGTCACGTGGCGAGCAGTGTCGTGGTGGGGCCCAGCGGTGCCATTGTAACGAGGGCCGAGTTTGTACCTTGACAGGTGGAACAAATGTACTTGTGTACCACATCCCTCAAGTCATTTTGTTAGTGCCTTGTTCTGTTGTGCCGTTGTGAAAGAAGAATGTCGCAATGTACCTCCTCAGCCCCACCGGTAAAAGGGATCTGACCCCCAGGCAGGGTAACAGGGAGATCCCAGTGAGGTTTCTGGTGGGTTTTACTCACGGGCTACACGGTGTAGCAGAGGGTGAGCACTGCATGGTGCCCAAGAGAAAGGGGCACCGGAGTGAGATATCAGCCCTGTGCCTGTGGGGCTGCCACTCCCCAGGTAGAGCTGGGTCTCCCCAGGCCAAGGGGGTGCTTCAGAGTCAGGAGGATCCTGCTTGGCTGTTGAGCGGAGAGAGTTGTTTCCTGAACGGGGCAGTTTGTTCTCCAGCAGTTGTGACAGTTTATGTTAGGCAGTAGGGAGTAACCTAAGAAAGGAAAACAGACCTTTGACAGAAGCTTTAGGGAGGGGATCAAAAATGCAAGTTTTATCAGGATATTTCAGCATTTTAACACTGACTACTGACCTGACAACAGGACTGCACGGAGACCTTTTTTGTATGCATTCAATTGTGAGAAGTAAACAAACTGCCTTGTATCCTGTGTTTGGTAACTGGGTGGGGAGCACAGTTTGGCAACGTGTCTTGCTTTTAAATTCTTTCTTGGACAATGGGCCTTGTATACTTTTATATCCCGGCTTTTCAAAGTAGAGAGTGTTCAAGAGCTTTTCTTAGGATAGCTGAGAAGACAACCAAACGGGCATCAGTCAGTTTTTATGAAAGGGTTTTAAAAAACAGCATGCTAACTTTACACTCATGTGGCAGAAAGGTGAAACACAGCTGACTGTAACTAGATTTTTATGTATTACCATTTATTTTATATATATGTAAAGTACATATATATTTAGAAAATGAGTATTTATTGAGGCAAACATTACTTTAACTCTCAGTATAGCTGTTGCTGGGGCTTGCATTCATCTGGTGCTGTTGCAAATAGTCACAACAACTGGATCTGAGCAAGCTGCTGCGAAGAAATGAAAACTCCCAAGTTTCAGAATACCTAAACACCTATTTAGTTAACTATATTCTTGAAATCCTACCTTTTCTTTGGAAATAAGATAAACTAACTCAATAAACAAGATAAATAGGCTGACAGTCAGTACAGTCATGGGTGTACAGTTGGTTGCAGTATTAAGGTTGATGGGGCATGGTGGTAGGAGAAGGTGGGGGCCAGAGTCCTGGCTGGTGTCCATCAGTCCTGCTCTGCAGCTCCAGTGGGATTTTATTTTTTTCCCTGGTTGACACCAGTTGGGAATGGGGCCAGTGAACCTCTGGCTTAGTGTCAAGGAAGGGCAACAAAAAGCTTGGGATCTGGCTGGGGTTTGTTTATGGAAGTGTGCGGTTTTGGAAGAGTTAATTTTCTTTCCATAGTTGTTAGCCATAATGTGTATAAGACCTCCACCTTGATATGATTCCTAGCAGATTAGGGATATTAGATAATTTCCTTCTATTTATTGTACTACTGCACTGTATTATCTTTCTATCACTTAGATAATTACTAAGGAAATCTACATTAATTTTTTTTGGCTAGCACAAGGAACTGCTAAACACTGGCATGATGTATTGATGTTTTACACAACAAAAGTTTTCCTCCTGTCATTGTACAATAAATAAAAAGATATTTATCAAAATGCAAAGCCTTTCATGGATTTTAAAGAACAAAGCAAATAAAACACATGATGAGCATGGAAGCAAAACCTAGAGGCTTCCTTAACTGAACAAAATTAAGGACTCTGAAGCCTGGAGTACTGTACATATTAAACACTCACATTCAAGTAAGATGTTGTTTGCTAAATTATGAATGTGTGTAATTAAAATCTAGTGGCTGTTTCTATGAAAGATTTACAATGTTATTTCATCGTTTGTCATGGCTAATTAACAATATTAGATGAAGTTTTTCTTCTTCAAAGGTCTGATTTTTCCTCATTTATTTATGTCAGAAGTGATAAACAGAGTAGTTAAAAGCTTCTCTGGGTACAGTAGTGAGAAAAGCAACATGTTCTTTTACACCTTGAAGGTTCAAGGTTCACATCCCTGTGGAGTAAAGCAACTCCATCTTCTTTCTAGTGAGAATAATTAAAATTTTCAAAGTGCAGAGGTAGCAGCCTTAAATACAGCACAGAATAATTCTGAACAGAGCAGGGTATTGTAGGGCCTGATGGATGAATAAGAGAGAGTGAGTATAAAATACCATAAATTAAGCCAGTCCTGTTGCCTTAATAGTTGAGACAACCCTTGCATGAGCAAAGAGAGCACAGTACAGGGTTGTTTGTCATTACCTCTAAGTGTGATGTGATTGTCTGGTGTGATTCTCATGTTATATGTGTTCTTTGCCTCGAAGAGTTACCCTGGACTTTTAGCAGCTACCAACAGCATTTGCTTTACCTGCTGCTGAAACTAAGCCACTTGGGGTAAAACACAGCCATGTGGACCAGGGTGATGTGGTAGTATGGACCAAGGAACACTGCATACATTTTTTTTTATTTTTTTTTTTTCTGGAATGGCAGGAGGGGTTTAGGTGGGATGGAAGTAATCACAAGAGGTGAGAATTGACAGCTCTAGCACCTACGCGTGCCCTGTGGTCTTTGATACAGGGTGGTGGGCTCACTAGCTTGCCTTGGTACTGCGTGACTGCCATCAGAACTTGAAGTGTCTTGAGACAAGGAGCCCTGTAAATCCTCTGTTAATGCTTCGCTCTGTGTTCACAAATGTGCATTTTTATGTCTTTTTTTTTTCTTTTCCAGCCCCAGCAACAGCAGGTGGCTACGCAGCAGTTGGCCTTTCAGCAGCAACTCTTACAGATGCAGCAGTTGCAACAGCAGCACCTCCTGTCTTTGCAGCGTCAGGGGCTGCTAACGATCCAGCCTGGCCAGCCTACTCTGCCTTTGCAACCCCTTGCACAAGGTAGGTGAGGGGTTTGGGAGCTGCCGGCTGCCTGCAAAGCGATAGCATTGTCACTCAGAGAGAGATCTCATAGGCTTATAAAATATAAGACGCACAGAAAAATCTTGACAGGTAGGGTGGACATTTTAAAGGTATTTTTGGAGAAGGGCAGTGCTGAAGTTGTGAACTGCTCTGGTGATACGGAGTTTGGATTTGATTTGCTGCTGGTTGTACTAATCTGGGCTTGAAATCCTTCACAGGAGTCATTGTAATCAATTCTTGGTGCTGCGTTTGTGTCTAAGGGGAGCGCAAGAGCAGCTTTCTCTTCCCTAAATGTGTTCTTTGGGCCCTTTCTGGTTCCAGCCTGATGAGGAGCTGGGTGCAGAGGAGCTCTGATCCACTGTAGAAATCTGACTGCCCTTTGCTGCAGCTGGGAGGCAGAGGTGGCAGTGTCTCCTCTCCACGCCTCTTGACATGGCCTTCATTTCACTGCCTGTCTGCATCATAGCTTCATTCCTCCCTCCACACTGAGACAAATTGGGATTAACTCCATTTAATTTTAATGGTTTTATTGACAATTAGGTCCTCCTCCATCTTTATCCAGCCCTGCACTCTGCAAGAAGTTACTGCTTTGCTGAAATCTCTGTGTGTGTATATATATATGTTTATTTTTGGTTTTTAAGGTACTGATACATTGAAAGCAGCAACTACATAAATCACAGTACTTTTGACAGTGTTTATAACCTGTTCTTTTTAACAGAATTATTCTCTCTTTTCCTCTTTGGCTTGAATTTATTTATGTATTTATTTAAACTGGGGTTGTCTGCAGACCTTGGGACATTTTCACAGGCTTGCCTGAGCTCTGGCTCCTGTGGTTATTGCAGATTGTTGGAAGTTGGCATGGCTCAGAGGAGAGCAGGTCTTTCAACCATGCTGGTACTTATGAATAATCATGCCTTTTCCTTCCCCTGCCTCATGATAAACTTAAACATCCACCTCAACAACTTGATTCAGCTCTAGTTGAATGATTTGGGCTTTTCAAAGCAGCCTTAGTTGCTAAACCATATAATGAATTTACATTCAGCTCTGTTCAGTTAGATGGCGGTAACAGGACAAAACTGCTTCTATTCTTCACCGTCCTATTTTTGTGTGTAGTTGCAAAAGGAGAAGGAGGTAGCTGGTGAGTATTAACTTAGAAAGGATAAAGGGAGACAAAGCTGGGGAGTGGAGTCTGCTTTGCCATGTGGCTAGTGCGGTTTATTTAGGCTTATTTTTGCCAGACCCACAAAAGTATTTGAGTGCCTAGCTCCTGTCTTGGAGTTTCTTGGCTAAACTTCTGGGGATGTGACACCTCCCTCTGCAAGACTCAGTTCAGCTTTCCAGCATCCTCAAACTGGACACTGCATCTAGGCTAGCCCTGTGCATGAGTCGGAGGCTGATGTGTGGGAAGGTGGCGTCTGGCTGTGAACTGCAGGATCAGCCCTGGGGTGGTAGTTGGTCAGTCACCATTGATGTGTGGTATGATGGGGAAGAAGGCATGAAACGAGTCCAGGAAAAAGGGCACGGAGAAGAAATGCCACGTGTAGTCACAAAGTGTAAGGCACATTAATTAAGCTTCAGATTTATTGTTGGAAGCATCCCAGGCTGTTCCCACACACCCACTGGACTCAAGCTTCAACCTTTCTAATTTTTCCCACAGCTCCTATACTATTAAGTTGGCTCGGTGAGGTTCATTGTATAGTACATCAGTTAAGCTGTCCAAAGGAGGGCAATTGGGCAGTGACAAGACACGCTCCTGTGTAATGTGAAAGAAATGAATGTGGTGATGCATGAAGTGTAATCTGTGCGCTAACACATCGGAGACACCAGTAGGTAATTCAGCAGTCGTGGCATTGATTGATATGGTTAGCAGGGTAGTGGAACTATTAGTCCTCGCAAGGAAGCGTATTGAAAACCAAAGGGGTGCCGACGCGCATGCCAGAGACAGCATAAACATAAGGAGAGAGGGCTGGTTCTGGGAGGGAAAGGAGCTGTGAGCCTTGGGGGTAGCTGGAACTGGGGGCTCAGCAGTGGGAGGAAGGAGTAACTGGAGAATTCAGGCAGGTTGCAGTACAGCACGATACTTGATATTTTTTTACCAGCGAGACGATGGCTTAAAACTGATGTCATTATGAGGTTTAAATCAACTTTCTGCTTGCTTGAACATGGTCACCTGGGTATGGAGGTACAAGGACACAAAGAGGTTGAGCAACTCTGTTTGTCTTTGAGCCGGTGATACCTGGGGTTGGGAAATTGAGTTCCACGAGCAGTAATCTGTCAACTGTCCCCACAACATACATTTTTTAAACCTGTGCCTACATTTTCTTTCATAATGAAGGAGACTCGTCCTGAAAAATGCAGTGAAGAGCCAGGGCTGTGGTTTAAAATAATTGGTAATGGACACTTCTTATTTAAAGAAAAAATTACATAGATCATGTCCTGTTGTTTGCAGAAGAGTTTGCAAGACTGAGACAAATACTGTAAATGTGCTGTAAAAGAAAAATAAAAATCATCCCTCTGGTAAACGTAGCTGTGAATTTGGTTAAAAGCATTTTGCTTTTATTCTTAAGTATCTGTAATAGTAATAAATGTTTCGAAGGAGAGACTGCTACTTCATAAGAGGTATTTTTGTTATGTTTTTTTGGAACTACTGCATTGTTTAAAGCTGTATTTTAGTTTCATTTCAGTTTTTAGCAATTGCCTATTGTCTTACACAAAATAGCACATCCTTTAATGTTACATTTGTGTCATCTTTGCTGCTTTGTATTTAGACACATCTATAATTTAGATTTTACATCTGTACATAGCAGCAATTCAAAAATAAACCACATTTCAGGAGCGTTCTGAGCTGCGAGAGCTTAGAGCTTTAGTATCTACAAAATGAAACTGCAAATCACACCTCAGATCAGCAGTGAGTGAAGATAATAGGACTGAGGCATCTGGATGCCTGATTGCTCCTGTAGATTTGGCAGTTTCAGGTCTCAATCCCGTTCCTGGTACGTACGAAGTTGCAGCCCTGGCAGTAGCGATCTTGGGTAATTGCAGCCCAGTTCTGGGAATCTGACTGAAAATTTAGCTCTTGCTGTTAAAATGAAACTCTTAAATGGTGAATTACATAATTTATTGCCAGTGGTCGTGGATCTATTTGACTTGCTTTTACCATTTGTTCTATCATTTTATTTAACCATTTTGCTGGATGAGTAATGAGCACACCTTTCAGCTGCCCAGTGTGACAGGCTAGTTAGGAATTCTCTCCAGAATTACTCTGAAAGAACTAAATTTGGGGAAGGAGGAGAGAGGCTTTTTTAAAGTTGTATTTTATTAATCAAGTGATGTAGCCATTTTTAAGGGGTGGGTTGTGTGCAGACAGGTATGACATCACAGTTAACTCTTTAAATTAATGTCACCCAGCCTGAACTCCTCGTTACCTACAGTGGGGCTCTTTCCCCACACAGTTGGGTGTATTTTATTTCTTTATGTATATATTTTCTTTCAATATTATATACATAATTACGTTGTTGTTGTTGTAATATGAGTTACACTTGTATAGGAAGTTAGTCCAAACTCCCTGACTTTTTGAGGATCTACAGCAAGGTATAAATATTATGTGTATGTGTATTTTAACAGCTGTAGCACTTAACAAGCTTTTCCTTGGGATAAAGCATTAGTAGATCCAGGAGTGACTGAGGGGGGAAGAAGGAAGTGGGACAAGGAGAAGAGGGTGGGTGCTAACCTATCTCTAATTAAAAACCCTACAGAAATCCAGATAAGGGGGTGGTGGAAAAAACCAAAACAAAACAAGAAAACAGCCCAGTTATTCTACCCCTATTTGCTTATTCTGGAAAATAAAAATAGGTGTCGACTCATATGGTCTCCTATCAATATGTTATCATCAACAGACAAGTCTATTCACTATTGTTTCAATTGAGTAAACAGTGGTGTAAGGGTCAGCCGTGCTCACAGGTAATTGTTAGTGCACAGACAGCCCTGTCAAGCCTGTTAGCTAAAAATACATCCCACACTGACACTTCGCAAGGTGTTGGAAAATAATAGCTCCCATACAGGAAAACAGGACATAGGCTTGTGTACTGACCTTTCTCTTTGTTTAATTTGCTCAGAGGTTTAATTTCAGGGGACAAGTAATAATTGAATATGTCTAATAACTAAATGCTCATTTGGGACAAAATCCATCAAAATATAATTGGCATTTGGGTCTGATGAAAGGAAGCTGACGTGGCTTTAGAGGAGAGGATGTGTCCTAAGGAATATCTGATCACTTAATGTATAAATTGAAGCCTTTTTCATGATATATATTAATTGCAGATACTTAAAGATTTTAGCCATTTTTTGTAGTGAACCGTTACCAGAGACCCAACTGTTTTTGTTAATGCTACTCTGGGAAAGGCGGGGAAGGTTATTGGTCTGTCGTGCAATAATTTACTCCTCTTTGATATGCAAACGATCCACGGTGAATATAAAAAAATCCTATCAGACTCATTTCACAGTTCTTAACCACTTAGATTCTCTGGAGTCTATCGCCTCATTAGACCAGTGCTCTCCAAAGCTAGCATAATTAAAATCTTTAACAGTTTAGCAAAGTAAAGATGTTTGGCTGATCACGTTGAGATGATTATCTATCCATTGTATTCTAAATGACAAAAATAAATTAAATTTAGACCTTGGCATTTTTTATTATGTGTTTCAAATGAATATAATGCATACTGCCCCTTTTCTTTTTTTTTTTTTTTTTTTTTTTTTTTTGTTTCAGTACCTTAGGTTTGGGGAGATCCATGCTTGTGTGAGCTGCTGCTGTACACTCAGAAAATGGCAGGTTTCCTTAGGATAGCCCCAGTGCTGCGATATGGTGAAACAATGAACAGTCATCCAAGTGATGATCTGGAAGTACACTGATGAGAAGCCTTGAAAAACACACAGACACTGGCTTTTATTATTTTTTATCCCCTGTGTGGTTTAAGTGATGCATCTCTGCTGCTGTTTTTTTTCCCCATGGCCTTCTCTGAAAGAGGACCAAAAGAGTCTTCAGTGAGAGAAATTTGGCTTGTTTGATCATGTCACAAACATCAGCTTTATCCAGAAGCATGATCTCGGCATGAGCCCATGTCAGGCTCCCCTTCACTCCCAGCCTTTGCTTTGGCCCACTGGAGTTCACAAAGTTTTCAGTTACCTTACCTATGGAATCCTGTGTCCTAACCCTCAGGTCCATTTTGACACAATTAAAAAAAACCAACAACAACAACAACAACAAAAAAAACCAAAAACCCAGCAAACCCAAAATATTTATATTTTTATTATTATTTCTTGAGGCTTATTTTATGTTTTCATTTTACTTTTGAATGGCTCATTAACATCGATCTAAGCAATGACAGTAATAATAGTGTTACTTGTATAGAAAGTTACACAGTTTTTCAGTAGACACATCCATCAATTAAGTGAGCAGTTTGAGAAACCAAAATTAATGAGAAAGATAGGTGTGTTAATGAAATAATCATAGTATAATCAATTTGACTGTTAAAATTTGAAAAGCATTTCAGGAAGACAATATGAATTCATAATTTATGTCGAAAAGTGATTAATAAAAACTGTATTTAATAACAAAGCTATTTGTCATCATTTAAAACTTATGCACGAAATTAGTCATATTGTGGTTCATGTTGTCATAATAATAAAGCTGAGTATTTTTTTTTCCTAAGACCTTCCTTTCATTTAAAAACAGGCTAGAAAACATTCACTTTCCTTTAAAAAAAAAATAAAATAAACAGTATATTAATAAAAAAATTCTCCAGCTGACTGCGGAGTAGTCCTTGGCCACCTTTGCTGTCAGCCTTGCTGTGAGCTCAGGAGGATTTCTGCCTGAACAGGGACTCTGGAAATGGGCCCTCTGTAATTTTATCTACAAAAAATAATAATAATTGCCTTGGTGTTCGGGGTGGGTGGTGTGGTGTGTGAACCCCCCTGCCCCACGCCCTGGATTTTGCCTTGCATAGGTGTTGCAGGTGTCACACTAGAAGATTAAGCAGAGATGTGCAGGGTTCAGCCTTTAGTTAGTAAAAAAAAAAATAATAAAAATTACATGTGCAAAAACACACACACACAAAACTAACACTAGGCTTTGTTTACTGACTCTTTGATTTAATTACTGTTTGAAGACGGCCGAATTAGCTGTTAATTGATTTAATTATCCAATTTGTTTGTTTCAGGCATGATTCCAACAGAACTGCAGCAGCTCTGGAAGGAAGTGACAAGCTCGCACACAGCAGAGGAGGCAGCCAGCAACAACCACAGCAGCCTGGACCTGTCCACCACCTGCGTCTCCTCCTCCGCACCGTCTAAGACCTCCTTAATCATCAACCCACATGCCTCAACTAATGGACAGCTATCAGTCCACACTCCTAAACGGGAGAGGTAGGTGTCAGTGGGGTTTCCACCCGTGAGCATCTCCGAAATGATGGCAAAATGGTTGGGAGCGGTGGCCAACCGCCTTGGCCTCGGTTTTGTCCTCCCTGTCTTGCTCTGTCTGATTTTGGCTTGGTTGAATAGAGTCTCCATTGGGCAGAATATGCTCCTTTTGTTCAGATCTTCATGGCTTGTTAATTGGATCAATGTGGGCACAATTAGCTAATTAGAAGTGCATTGGATAAGCGTATTGGAGGAAGCGTGGAGAGCGTGAGCTGTTTATTGTTTAGCATCCCGGGTGGTGTTGCTCTTGATGTGCTTTGGGTTTGCAGTCGGGAGGTGAGGAAAAAAACCAGTTGGTCAGTACAGGCTGGTTTTCCACCTGTTTTCCTGCTCCATTTCAGTGCCCCGTCTCATCTAACATGTTTTCATTTTTTTTTTTTATTTTACTCTGTACTTACCTGCTTTCACAAGACAGGATAGGCTTGAGTTCACCAGGTTTCTCTAAAACAAAGTGGGTATTTTTTAAAGTGCTGATAAAATTAGCTAAGTGGTGTTGTTTGGCTGTTAAAAGTGTGAGTTAATTTATACTTGCTAGGCTTGTATTGTTCAAAGAAATGGCTTAAATCAGGGGTTGTCTGTTGACGTGCTTCTCGGCGCGGGCTCTGCTTTATTCCAGAGGATGCTTTATTGCAGGTTTGTTTCTTTACACCCCCAGATTTCACTGAGGCGTGTCTAACAACAGAACTTTTGCTTACGGTGAGACAGACAGTCCCAGAGGAGCTCAGGCTGTGGGTGCCAGTTCCTACAGCAGCCTCAGTGTCACTGCCAAGGAGGAGGAGGAGGAGGAGAAGGGTCTCCGGGCCCAGAGGGGAGGGCAGTGCTTCTTTGCATTCAGGAGAGTTTCTTTGCCCATCTAGAAACGTTATAGCAGACACTAGTGAGAGCTGGATTTTATGGAAACTGATGGCTTTGTCTTTCCGTCCTCCTTTCATTCATTAGAAAGAGGATAATGGAATTTTTAAGCCATAGAGTTTATATTTCTGGTGGTCTGAAAGTAGATTGATAGGGAAGCTATATAAATACCTCTTATATCTTTCTAATATTAAGAAAATAGCACTGTTGGGAATAGATAGATTTTTAAAGGAGAGCACACCACTGTTGAAAGAACTGCTCTGTGTGTGTAAGGCATCATTATTGCAAGGACACGTGGGGGAACATCAGCCTATACATTTATGATGCATGTAAGTGTCAAGGACATGGTTTTCCTGAAGACTTACATGGGACACTAAAAACAATTTGTTGTTTATTAAACAATTAAATTCCCTTTTTGCTACATAGAGCTGAACAAGATGGGTTTATGACTTTTCAATAAATTTTTTATCTTACGTTTTTCTTATTGAGTGTATAAAATAAAACCCCATGCAGTGAAATGGACCTTCTGTCCCTGAATAGAGGCATGTGCTGTCAGCTAATGGCAAGCTAACCAAAGAAACGATTTGCCATTGCTGTTTAGCTTTAAATGCAGTGAAAATACAGGAATCTGTTCACAAGTAAGAATTTTCTCTCTGCATACTGTCAAGGAGAACTGGAAATCCATGTGTCTTGGGTCCTGTAATTGTGGCCTGGAGGCAGATGGGATCTACAAATAAGGCTATACATATTCTTATTAGTAAAGTTCCAAATAAGTTAATTAGGAAGGCATAAACATGCCATAGTATTGTTTGAGATTGTCTTAGTTTAGAAGACTTTAAATCCTCAGTGGTTCAATTGATAGCTGTGTTATTAAAGCTTGCCAGTATACTTTTTCATATTTTTTGAGTTCTCTAGAACATCAAAATACAAAAATAGGTGTATTTAGGAATACAAATAAGAGAGCTACAGACTTTGCTTTATCTTGCCATGAAGGGTTTACGCCATCCATTTGCCGCAGTGATTGAATTACATCTTTATCCATAAGTAGAGCAGGAGACTACACACAGAAGAATGCCTACTGATGCACTTAAGGGTTTTGTTGCAGTCTCATCAGGCACTGTGGTGCCTGCCTGGATTTCATCTGACATAGAAACTCCTCTGGTTGAGATGTGTTGCACTGGTTTTCTTTCTGAAAGGGTATTTATTTACAGACAGGGAGTTCAGGTGGTGAGCCAGCAGTGAGGAAAGTGTAGCTGTGCTCCACCGTCAGATGTGTATCTAAAAGCTCACAGAAGGTGAAATTTTAGTGTATGTGTAAAGGAGAGAGCGCAGGCACGAGCAGGGGTTTGGTCATTCTTCTGACTGGGAAGGTTAAGACTAGAAAAAAAATGTTGCGTCGGGTGGGAGCATGAGTGAGTTAGACTTAGAGTGAAATCCATGCATGTTCTTGTACCCAAAATGTTCAGCACAGAAGCTGAGCTTGCAAATACAAGGGGACCTGTGGAGGTGGTCCTGAACCCACGCTTGGGTCAGGTGGGGCTGTTGGAAGGGCTCCCAAGGGAGACAGGGAGACATATACCAGCCCTTCTACCTCCCATCACTCAAGCCCACAGCTCAGGCTGGCCAGGTCAGGTTTTTGGGTTGCGGCTTTCCCTTCTTATTCTTGCACCTTCAGTGCAACTGGCTGTTAGCTTTGGTCTGATACAACCAAGAGCTGTTTATTTAGATTTAAACAACAATAAAAAGCACATAGTAAAAGCTGTAAGTGTCCTAACAGTTAAGCACAGCAGTGTCATAACGACTGCCCAGCAGCAATAAATAATCATATACAGGTAACATTAATTTTTAGGGTGTGCTGTAAAGCTCTTTTCCCCCTCCTTCCTCTTGGGCTTTTGAGAAGGAGTGGGCTGCAGGAGGCAAGTTGGTTATGTGGGAGTTACTATCATCACTGTCATCTCTGGCACATGCCACTGGGATAGTTCAGGCTGTGTTTTATAGGGTTCCTGATCCCGCAGGTCATGTTGTGAGGCTGCTTGAGGCCTGTGAGACAGGGCTGCAGGGGCACCTGTGTAAAAAAGTCATGGGGTGAGCAGCAGCTCTGCTGAACATCTTGAGTAAACCCAAGTTTTAGTTATAAACAAGGGTTTAGAAAAGCAGGAGAAATAGTCATTGGCTGCTCGACAGGCCCAGCCTCATGGTTGTGTGCAGCAAAGCTCTGGTCCTGTGCAGGCTGTGGGGACACAGCTCTGCTGTCACCAATGACACTGGCTGCTGCCCGAGCTGCTGCGCTCGGAGCTGAATGACAACAAAAGTTCTCCTTTATGGTAAAAAAGCAAATGACAGGTGGGTAGCCAGAGTCACCCCAGGATGTCTGAGAAGCAAAAATATGTTGAAAAGCAGGAGGCATCTTCCACTCCTGGGCAGGGGCCAGGGAGCATCGTGGTGATGCCCTTGGTTTCTGCGTTCTCTGTGTGTCTGGCTTTCACAGGAGTGAAACAATTCCAGCTATAAATAATGGGTTAATCCTTTCATTCATTTGGGCTTTAAATGTATATTACATCTACGCTTTTGTCCCACATTTTGCCCAGTTTCTGTAAGTAGCAGCAGCAGCAGCTCTGGGGTTTGGTGCACAGCAATCTGTTAAGGAGATAAATAATCTGCTTTGGCATGACACTCCTACTCTCCTCTTTAATTTGTCTTACACAAGGAAAATTATAATTAAATCATTCAGGGTAAACCCTTGAGTGTAGAGAAGGAAAAAACACACTTTGGTAAAGATTGCCAATAGAGACCAACTTCCCTGTTGTGCCGTGCAGAGACATTTATCAATATTCAGCACTATTAAAGAGAGAACATTTCGTGTGATTTGTGAGGCGGATGCCAAAGCTCAAATCAAGGCTTGTTAAGATCCTTTCCCCATGCAATCATGGGCATTCAGCATCATTAGAATTCAGTACTGACTGTGTGTTTCATGCTTTGATTTTACTCAGACAATTTAATAATGTTTATTGTGCTGATTATATATATAAATTCACTCAATGCAATAAACATACCTCAGTCATCAGTACCCTAAGGGAGATATTTAGTTATAGATACTTGTATTCACTCAGGATAAGAGAAAGTGAGACCATCAACCAGCAGGCAAACCTCTCATCATCTTATCAGCATTTGGGTTTCTTCAGTAACAAGCATTTTTCTCTGCACATGTATATAAAATAAATAAATAATGGGAGCCAGTTAAGTACATCTGCTGTGCATAGAAACGTCAAGGACAGTACCTGCTTTCCATCTCCTTCCACTGTTACCTTATTTTGGGGAAGCAAAGCAAAGCCAGTGGGTGCCTGGTCACTCTAGGTGACTCTTAACTTTATAACCTGATGAGCAGTGGGCGTCCCAAAACCTACATGCATTCCCAGTGTGAGTAGGCTTGGAAAAGCATAATGGTGCAGAAATCACCAGTGCTTTATGGTCAGTGGAGGTTGCTCTAGTTTGGGCTTGAACTGGGAGGTCTGGGGGTGCTCTGGTGTCCCATTCCCTGGCACTGTTCTGTATTCACTGCAGCAGCCACAGAATGATGGAGGCTGTACCTAAACAAGTGAGTTAATAATAATAAACAAGTTAAGGTCCAGCAATGTACATTTAGGAAATGTGTCTGTTTGCAAGAGGTAAGGTGAAGAGTTGGAGGTAAAGGCTGCACGTGCAAGAGACCTTTCTCCATCTGCCAGCAATCCTGTGTTTGTCCCCTATTGTCTTTATACACTTTCCAGCCATACCTGAGTCTGGTCTTTCCACATAGGCAAGCAGCCATCTCATAGGAAGAGCAGATGAGATAAACAAGGGAATTTTTAAATTATTTTTTCTTGCCCGTGTTACAGGAGGAAGGAGTCTGGAGAAGACTCTGAAGGGAAGTGAGAGAAAGACGTGGCAGACAATTGATCTGCTGGTTAGGCTTAATGCATTGTGTTTTACTGTTGTTATCTTCCATGCCAGCTGATCCTCCATCAAAATCCCAAGGCCCTTAGATGAGGGCATTAGGATTCTGCACAATTAAGAATTACAGACCTCAGTCCATTATTAATGCTTGGGATGAAACAGTTCAGCCTGCAGTCCATATGCTCCCAGGGCCAGATCCTCTCTTGGCTTGACTTTCCACACAGTCCCTGGCATTCATTCTGCACTGGTGCCAGCATAAAATTTGCTCATCCGTTTCAGTTCCTCTCAGTTGCTCCATGCGGTTGATTTTAGCTCGTTACACTTCACCATCAGCAGAGTTTTGTTAGGTTAGGTTACCTCAAATCCATTCTCCCTTAAGAAATGGGGTCTTTCCATCCAGAAGATATTTAGCTGCTCCATGTACACAAACCCCATTGTGACCCTTGTGGTGTTACCTACAACCTGAGCAGCTCAGGTGCCTCCATGCAACTTACTCCCTGCAGAACTGAGTTGGAGCTGGAAGCTCAAGCCAGGCCTGGATGCCTGTCTGGGTATCCCATGAACCATCCTGCTCTCTATATGGCTGCTGTATTTGTTCTCATTGCACCTAGGATGAGTGTGGTGACTGTGAGGCCAGTTGGGCTGTTTGGTGCTGGTGGTGCTGTGATGGCCAGAGCAGGAAGCTGGCCTGGCCATTTCCATTTGTTACGTGCAGGTACAACCCAAAGCATCCCTCTAGCTGATCCCTTGGTGCTCACTCCCCAGCCAAAGGAATTGCCACTGTGTGCTCTCCCTAACTGAGTCACTTCTCTCTGCTATCAGCTTTGAACAAAATTCCAGCCGTGACTCAGACCTGGAGTTGCTAATCTTCAGTCTTAAGCCTTAACAGGCACTTTTTATTGTTAGTTCTCGGGTGTGTAGCATCCTTTGCATTGCCTTGTCTGCAGCACTTGCCTTTCTGAGGAACCTTCTGCTAAATCAATTCTACAACATTGTTTGCTCCCCATTCTGCCTGGGAGCTCTTTAATTAAATTATGCTTTTCAGAGAATTGTTTTGGTGAACCCTGAAAAATTGTTTCTAGTTGTTTTTATTTGTTTTTCCCTATGACAGATGCAGATTTAACCAGTTAGTGATTTCCTGTTGTTGCCCTGTGCTGTGTTTGATGCTTGGCCTTGCTGGGGAAGCTGTCCCAGCATTGGGGAGCTCCTGCATGCCAGCGCTTCGCTGCTTTCTGATCCTGTGCAATAACCATCAGTTGTACAACTCCAGACACTAAGCTAATGTATCAAAAAGCACTTAAAATAGATTGGGTGAGCCTTGGCAGACATCTAACAGAACTTTTCCAGATTTTAGCATATGTATTGTTTTATTCCTCCATCTGGCCAACAGATCATTGTTTGATATCTGAGTGCTTTGCATATCTCCTCCCTTTTCTTGCAACTGAGATACTTACACGTGTGTTTAGTACGGCTTAATGCTATTTTTACATACCAGAGAAATAGCTGATGGCTTTCTGTTAATTGCATGCACTTTGCAGTTAAACTTTTACTAAAACATTCCTGTCTAAATAATTAAACTCCAATGAAAATTTGTCCTCTTCTTTTATTGGAGGTGTTTATGTAGTGGTCTTAAAAATGGACCTGGTTTTGTTTTACTGCTCCGTGGATTCCTGTTTCTTTTTATTTCCTCCTGTGTGCAAGTTGTCTTTCCTCAGGGTTTGCTCTGGAGATCTTGACTGTCCTAAAGAGCTGAGCAGGGAGCTAATGAAGAGCTGCGTTAACTTTTTTCCCTTTTCATACATATCACAGCCTGAAAGTGATGTGTAAGAAAGAAACACCCTTGAAAATGCCATAAAAGTAGTGAAGTTAGGTGATTTTTGTTGGACTGTTTTCTCTGCTGTTCAATAAAAACTAAGCAGTTAGCATGACAGCTGTTATATCAAGTTATATCGTACTGCTAAGATATTGAGTAGCATTTAAAGTAAAACTCCACCATTAAGCTGTATAAACTTTATCCATTTCACTATGGTTTAATGGAAAAAAATGAGTTTCTCAATAAAATGACATCATTTTTCCCAGGTTGTAATGTTCACTTTACAACTATTTTTCTTTAATTCAATTTATTTTACTTTTCTTTTTCTTGGCATCATTTTTCTTCATGCAGTTTGGAGAGAGGGAAATCTCTTTTTGTAGAGCAGCTAGGTACTGCTCAAACCACTTTTCCCTTCAGTCCCCTCCCTTGACATCTTGTGCTGATATGGAGCTCTGCTTTTGTCAGTCAGACAGGGTTATATTTTCAAGGTAGTGAGATGCACATTGAAATTTGGTATCTGGATTTGTGACTGTACCTGCTGCACATTCAAGGGCGAGGAAGTAGCCCAAGGAAAATTAGTATTGCGGTGCTTGCTACTGGAGCAACATTTATGTAGTGCCATGGGGATGTTCTGTATAGCTGGAGTTTCTGAGGTGGGAGGAATATGGTCTCTTCTGTGGAATTAGGGAAGACACATGGATATGATAAAGTGTATTCTTCTCATTAAAATGATGGTGTAAACCCAGGCAGAGAAACTGCTAATACGTGTTGCAGCTTGTCATTTTGGGCTGTGTGAATAAGGAAGATGCTGTTCCTTTGGGAAATGATCTCAGGAGCTGCACAACAGATCCACTACCCAGGAAATTCTTTTTTAACTGTAATTTTTCCTTTTGGTGTGTACTCAAAAAAACCACCATCATGATGGGCCCTTGCATACCATTTCATAGCCAGAGCACAATTTCCCCAGCACAGGTGGTGCTAATATAGGACAGTCCCCTAGGCACATGTCGCCAGGAGTTGTACAGCTTGTTCAGTGTCTGCATCCATATGGCAATCTGTCCCATTCATAGAAAGACATTGTAGCTGTGCCTGTGGGTGCTGTGGTCAATGTAGTGTAAAAAGGAGATTTTTAACTCTGGGCAACCTATGTTATGCTGTTTGTTTTATTGTAGAATCCAGTTTGTAACAGGGGGGAAGAAAAAAATCCGCTCTGAGCAAATTCCAGAACAATCTGGCTGGCTTGGGTTTGTGTTTATTCTTGGAGCACATGGTTCATGGGCAGGTGCACCAGCCCTGCACCCAGCACTGCTCTAACGAACCGTTTACAGGAAGTCTTGCTCGGAAGAAACATTTTTCCTCCTTGTTTATACTGTGAATTAACTCAGAAGTTGCAAAGCTGTAAACGATGTTAGCTGGCCATATATGTCATGCAAGGCTGTTTCTTACTTCCTTTCTTTTTTTCCTCTTCTTCTGTTTTGGGTTGTGTTGTTTTTTTTTTTTCCAATGTTGGATGGTTTTCCTTGGGTTTGGTGTACTTGGGGAGGATGCTGAGCCCCTTGGTACCATGCATTGAGATGCTGCCGAGGTGGGAGCTGGTGGCTGCCCCTGAAAGGGGCAAATCATAGCAAAGGGGCTCTTGGGGAAAGCAGAGTTGAAGGGTTAGTGTTGCAGAGGGGTTTGAGTATAAAAAAGGGAATGTGATTTATGGCGGCTCTGGTAGCTATCATTCCAATGCCAAATGTTGTTCTGTTTTAGTGTGACTATTTGTTATGCCTTTAAGTAAACACAAACAAATAGAAGCCTAGCACCTGCAGCAGCATATGATATTTACACTACCTGTATGATTCAGCACGCTTCCCTGGGGAAGCAGGCTTGCGTCCTCTCCGTTTTAGTGCTGTTCTAAATAGCATTCTTTGGAGGGAAAACATCTGACAGAGAGAATTCAGTGCTTTAACTATATTTCTCCCTTGAAGTCATTATTTATCTTAATTGTGCTGGTTTTTTTAATAAACCTTTTCCCAAAGGGCACTTCCCTGGCTGAGCAGGGCTGTGCAGTGGGCAAAGACTGGCCTAGTGAGCTGCCAGGCTGTACACAATGTGGCAGTCACCTTCTGCCTGGGTTTTGTTGTGTCTGTGGGACAGGGGTGAAAAATCCTGACGTGAATAATCCCTGCTAATCATATTTGTTGACGTATCACCAGTTTATATAAGGGTGAAAGGCTTGCCTCCACTCTGAGTGTAACAGAATAGAATTCTGTTAAACAAGAACAGATCTTGTTTCTCAGTGTTTTCTTTTACTATAGATTTCAATGTAACAACAGAATATAAATTACAGTAAAATAAGATTGGCAAACAGGATCTTTATACAAAGTATGCATGTACATTTGTAATTTTACACCTTGGTGAAGTCCAAGGTCTAATCCTGTGTTCTTAGACGTGCATGTGTTCGTAAAAGCATTGCTGAATTGGGGCCAAAGCATTGCCATTGCCACCTCCCTCTGCCACATGAATTGGCTGTGTAAGGGATGAGATCTCTGTGCTGAAAGTCACTGAAACCCACAAAAGTGGCAGGATCACATTTTTCCTAATTAAACTAAGATACCGAATCAATCCATTCTCAATCTGAATAAATTAGGGAGCTTCTCAAAGAGGAATAAAATGAGATTTAGCAGGGATAAGTAGAAAGTAGCCCAGCTAGGAA
Organism: Galbula dea; assembly: GCA_013399015.1. Taxonomy (NCBI): domain Eukaryota; kingdom Metazoa; phylum Chordata; class Aves; order Piciformes; family Galbulidae; genus Galbula; species Galbula dea. Next base: position 68,768 of record VWZX01003696.1, on the reverse strand, counting down.
ATAAAAATTCCAAAGTGCTGGTTTGACGTGACACGTCAGCTGCTCAGCATCGGTTGTGTGGGAAATGGCTGAGGCATAATCAGGGTTGAGAAATTGAGGTGGGACGCTCTGTACCCTGTCTTAGTTAAAAAGGTAACTGCAGTCATGGGAAGCATCAACATGCATGTTGCATCCCAGTACTTCTATTTTCCTGTTCTACTTAATGCAGAACCAGTTAAACCACATTGAGAGTGTGATGTACAATTGGCCACTCTCTTGCAGAAAGGATAAAGAGAAGCTGGAGCAAATGCAGAGGAGAGCAGCTAGGATGATAAAGGAGTTGGAGGGAATAGGCTGTGAAGACAGATTAAAGGGAATTAAAGATCTACACCCTGGAAAAATAGAGGCTCTAGGAGGATGTGATTATGGTATGTAAGTACGTGAAGTGATGCTACAAAGAAGAAGAGGGAAAAAAATTGTTCTCATTAGTTAGCAGTGCTGGAATTTAAAATCCAGCGTTTCAAATCGTGTGTGTCTGGGTATATTTGATGTACTTTTCAGTACAGTACCTAGGCACAAGGTTGAAATAAAAAAATCACAGTTTTAAATAGTAGAGAAACTCATTAATTCAAATGCAGGAATGGAACTTCCACCTGAGATAAGTGATGGATTCAATAGTGGGGGTTTTGCAATGGGCATTTTTTCTTTTCTTGATCTAGGGTTTTTGTGGGCATTTAAAATAGTATAGAAATTGGTTCAATTCCTCCAAGGAAAGGATGTAGTGGAGTGGCGGTCTGGGGCCTATGGCAGTTCTGCTGCAGGGTTGGAAGAGAGGGTGCCACTGGAAGAAGTAGGTAGTACATTTAGAATGCTGGAGGGTCATAATGTTGATTAATAGTCCAAACCATCAGTGCATAGATCAAAACCAGAAGATGATGTGTATAATTATCCAGTCTGGTTATACTCATTGCAGTGGGGACAGGGGCGGAAGAGAAGGGGAAATGTTAGCCTGATTTTTGTCTTGGTCTTGCTGCAGATGCTCCAGCACTTTTCTTGCAACAGGCATTTGGAGAATAGTGCCACAAGAGACATAAGGATGGGGATCAGAGATTTGGGGTGCGTTGCTGGCCTTGTGTTACAACAGCAGTGCTATGGCTTGGCTTTTTATTTTTTTTCTTAGACTACAGGAGTATGTAAGTTAGTGCACACTGATTAGAAGACAGGATTTCAGCCTGTAGGCTGCAGTTTTAACCTGATTTGCCTTAAATTGGTGTAGTCATTTAAAACGTAATATACCAGCCCTGTTACTTCCAATAGGACTTGATGTAAAACATGAGCTTCTTCTAGGTCTGGATGTGGACTAAAGTAATGAAGTAGGGGAGAAATGCAGCTTCAAAAAGCATGCAAAAGTTTGCAAGCCATTTCTAGAAAGAGCTGTCAGTGACCACACACAACAAATGTCACCTCTCCCAGAGGCCCATGACCATCTGCTAAGCTTTGTCCAGTGGTGGAGAGTCATTTACCCTGCTCAGACAATTCTCTGTTAAGACAAGATGCCTTTGTTCTGGGCAGCTACTGAGGCTTGGGTGGAAGTGTAAGTATCTAGAAGTAGTCCATTTTGGTGTATGGCTTAATACTTATCCTGATATATATTTTTTTTAATTATTATTTATTTAATTTTTGGGAGGTTTAAAATTCACAGGTTAGAGAGGGAAGAGGTGCTAGTAAGAATTCAGAGGGATTGGCACCAGGGCAGCTTTACTGCAAATCACATCTTTATTCAGTTGATTTTGCCATGAAGGCAGGACATTGCATTTGAGTACAATTTGTACAAGGGTTTAATCATTAGTGCTTCTGCTTTGCTTCTGACTCAGAGACTTGTGACATTTTCACCAACTTTATGCCATCATTGCCTTTTGATGAGCTTTCGAGCTCACCAGGCAGTTGCAGATACATGAGACTTATGTTGGTTCCCAGTTGTGTGTCCCCTCCTCCTGTACTGAACCAAATTCATGGTATTTGGCCTCAGTGGCTGTGCCATCCACATCAGATTGAGGGGGAACATCGTGGGAGACTGAGCCCTGTACTTCTGCCTGGATCTCACGCTGACATCGGTTTCATGGCAGCTGGCAAAGATGAGGTCACTTCCCATTGCCTCTGAGAAATAAAATAACAGTTTTTAGAAAAAGGCAATTCTGCAATTTCTGTGGGTGCTCTGCTCAAGCCCCTTCCCAGAGCAGAGCAGCAGATGTGGTATTGATTTTTCAGCGTGCAGGTGGCTCAAGCATGTTCTCTGCACCGTTAGAACGTGAGCAGATGCTTTGTAACGGTTAAAGAAAATCAGGGATGCTTCTCTACATCACTGACTTCCTCCAGTGTTTTGGCAAAGATTGTTGGCCCAAGCAGATGTGGAAGAGAGAGAGTGGAATATGAAGTATGTCAGCATCATGCATATTTAAAATACGGTCCACTGTGTGGCAGAAGTACTATTGCTGAGGCTTCTGCTTAGCTTGTTTCTAGATCCACCTGTGACTTTTTTGCCAGCACGTAGGAGCGTGGTACCCAGTTTCACACTGGTTTCTAAGTGTAAGTTGGATTAAACCATACAGCACAGGCAGCTTTTGTGCTAGTGCTGTGGTCACTACTTTCCCCAACGCCCAGTGTGTTCCTGTCACTCTTGGGGGTGTGCTGTGTTTTCTTGTCTCCTATGGCTTTGTGCGCCAGAGCGCGATTCTTCGGTGATGCTGTAGCACAGCAGATGTGTTCCAAAAGTTAAATGACTGAAGTGGTCTAGGTGAGGGGGGCTGTGCAAGTACCAGCTTTGACAGCCATCTCTGTTGGAGTAGGTGGTGAGTTTGCTTCCAGACCCTCTGGAGATGCTTGGCATTATAAAGCATCTTAGGTTGAAGAAAGCAGAGGTAAAACCTCCTCTCCTCTATCCAGCAAGCACAGAGGAACTGTGAAAGTGCCCGGCCCTTCTCCTCTCCCCTTCTTACTGGAAAGCAGGCTGGAGGGAGCAGAGAGTAAGTGGAGACTTAAGCAGTTTTCAGCTTCCCACATGGATTTTGTTACTCTGTCGCACGTCATGAATAAGCTGATTTACGTAAAATGTTTCACTTGCCAGAGGCCTTGATGCGCTTCGATGTAATAATGCTGCACTATTGCATTATTTGGAAATAATTCTATTGTGTTAAGTATTTTGTATGCAAATACCTTATGAGGAGAAAAACCCCCACATAATCTTGATTTTTCACATCAATGTATTCCTTCACTTCTTTGAAAATTACGTCTCGTTATAAAATCGCTTCCACTGTTGCATCACCAGTACCCGACCACGAATACATGTTCCTGGGAAGGAGAGGGTGACAGAAACAAACACCTACTCTAATGTGTCATTAGAAATCAAACAGACCTAAAACTTGCTTCTGCTTGCCAATGTTCACATCTTCTCAAAGTCTGTCTCCGGCAGCGAGACCAAGGATATATACAGCTTACAGAAACTGTGCTTGCATGCAGACAAAATATCACTGAACAATTTAAGATTATAGGTTTGCATTGTGCCCTCCAAGCTGTTTGTTTATGTATTGGATTAAAATCTTCGTTTTCCACCTCTGTTTGCTTAAACAAAATGAGTACTTGGATCAGTTCAACAGAGTTTCTCCATTGATTTCCACTGGCTGTGGCCTTTGTGCGTTAACATCCGCTTCTGTATAAACCCACTCTTTGTTTTGTTTTGAGGTGCTTCTTAAGGCTCTATCGGGGAACAAGTGCAATCTATAATATCTTCAAAAGAGGGATGGATAAAATAGCAGTCATCTGATACTGACACGTAAAGGTCACCGAAAGGCACTGCTGAAAACCCCCGGGCAGGATGGGAGTAGCTGCCTTCAGAAAGGCACAGTGCCTACAAGGGTGCCAGGCTTTGTCTCTCAATACTGAGCATTTGTTTTTTCTTCTTTTTGAAGTGTCTGGTTTTGGTGAGTTGAAGTAGTTCCTCTGCTTTGTTGGGTGGCAGTGGAAGCTATATGTAGGTGTTAAGGACGTTATGCTTAGCATCGTGTTAGCAAAATAACCTTTTACGTTCCCGTTTACAGTCATCACCAGTCTGTCTGGTTATTGACAGCACCAGACCGTGACATCCTGAGTATCCTTTGTAGTTTGGTACGGTCTTGGTCATTCTGTCATTTTCTTTGGACACAATAGCAGGGTATGATGTCCTACATAGTTTGTCTTGTCTTGTGCAAGTTCCCTGGAAAGAAAAGAGATTTGCACTTGGATTTAAAAAATAAATACAAATCTCAGTAGGGCTCTTTCCGTTGACTTGGCCATGGCCTTCAGACTCTCACAGAGACACTTTAAAAAACCCTGCTGGGGGTTTAAGCCATGTGACTCCTGTTTACATTATAATGAGATTTACAGTGCTTAAAACCCACAGAGGACTGACTCCTTACTTGGCATCACATGGTGTTTCTGCTGTCATCCTGATGGAGGGGTAGCGCACCCTGTGTAAGTTAGCACACTGAGTGGTTTTTTGGGTTCTGCCAAACACACTGAATTCATAACTCTCATATGTAGTCTTCATGGACTTGAAGGGAATGTTAACATGAAAGCTTACTCTTTCACCCTTTGCTGTATTCAGGTATGGAAGCAGATGATAAAACCCATTGTTTTCTGGATTATTCTTTTTGAGCTGTATGAAGGGTGTTTGACCATATGCCTTCCTGGCTTGGGTGGATGGTGTTCCTTCAGCTATCCTCCCTCTTCCACAGCTGAGGAAATGTGTGGTGGAACATTTCTCTAATTTCCTTGCAAGGAATGCATCAGTTCCTTTGTTCTTCTGAAAAATTAACTGATAGAGCTTTTCCCCACTTACACATTTAAAAAACCTGCTAAGTTAAAGCAGTTGAATACTCCTTCACAGAAGAGGTCTTCGTAAGTCTATGCACCTATGGTTCTTTTAGGAAATCACCTTGCACACATGTGTATGTTTGTGCTTGGAGAGTTACTTATAAACAGCCAAACATCAGACTTTACTGAAACAATTAATTAGGTTCGTGTACAAGTCGTAATACTTTTTCCAGTCAGATCTCTACCTTTTTCCAATTAAAAAAAACCCAATCAAAATAATTTTTAAAAACACCTTCAGTTCTCTTCAGAGTCTCATTGAGCTTGAAGTCAAAAGTGGCAGAATCTGGGCAGGAATTTCTCTTGCAACTCCTTTGCATCTGGGATAACATCTCAGGGGTATGTTCTACAGACATCTTGCTATCCGGTACATCAGAAATAATACAAGAACACAATTTTGTTACAGTAGATGGGCAGACAGTATTGCAGAATAAGAATAAGCAGGATTTTCATGTATATATACAAGTAAAATGGCAAAAAGTAGGTGTTTATCAATAATGTTACCTGTAATTCAGGATAAAATAAGTCATAAACGCCACACCTAGATGCTGGTATGTGTTCGTATCCTTTGTGTATGTTGGAAGTTCATAATACAGCACAGGCATGCTGTAGCACAAAGATTTACAATAAAAAATAGATCTGTGTGTGATCATAAAACAGAGATTTTTATATTATTTTGATATTTTATTTTTAAAGGCATCTAAGGTTATGGAAATCATAGCAAAAATAATTCCTATACTTAAGAAGTTTCCATGCAGAAGTTGAATAAAGAAGAGATTTTTAGAATATGGTTCATCAGTTAGTGCAACAGATACATTTCCCTGAGCACCACATGGCCTGGATCAAAGCATCTCATGACTTGGATCAGTGCAGCCAAATCATTACGTATTGATTGGAATCCCGCTGAAGGATTAACCCCTTCATGCTCATGATTTTTTTTTCTTCTACCCTGGTTTCAGTAGTTTGAAAGCTGTGACATTCCTGCCAAATCCTAGCAAGGTTAATAGCCCCCACTAACCCCTCCTAGTGAGGAATTCTTTGATTACATGGGTCCTTTTTTTTATGATGAATTTTGCATTTGAAAATTTGAATCTTTGCTAGGATGTAAGGAGACTGTACTTGTGCAAAGAAACAGCCTGGAAGAGGGGAAAAAAATCAACCCCCAACTCAGTAAATAAATAACATGGTGGGAAAGCCAAGGCTGCAAACTTGATGCTTTTCCTCTTTGTAGCGATGAGGAAAGCCTCAGGTCCGGTTGTATTGTGTTATAAGAATGCACTGCTGTATGGAGATGACTTTTCTTCCTGATGAAGTTGAATTGTAAATATGCAGTGTTCATAAATTTCTTAGCAAAATATCAAGCAGGATATTAAGCAGGTCTGTCAAATGATTTCTCCCCCGTCCATGTTAATTGAAATTCTTTACAAAGCTTTTAATTAATGAATGAAATGTAGGAGGATAGCTAAGTAAGAATGACATGTTTTCCACTGCAAATAGTATTTAATTCTGTTTTGAAAAAAACATGGACAGAGTCAGGTGGGTACAGTGAGATGTTAGGGGTGTTTCAAGATCTGTTGTTTGCTGCTCTTAGAGTCTTTGTGAAGATGAATTGCTGCAGTACCTTCAGTCACGCCACTTTCTCTTTTCTCGTTCTCTCCTCCAGTTTATCCCACGAGGAGCACTCACACAGCCATCCGCTCTATGGACACGGCGTATGCAAATGGCCAGGCTGTGAAGCAGTATGTGAAGACTTCCAGTCGTTTCTAAAGTAAGGATGGTTTTTTTGGCAGTTGCATTGTACAGAAAGCATGCCCTGAGATTTTGTGTCCTGTCACTCACCGTGGGCCTGATGCAAAGCCCATTGAAGTCAACAGAGAGCTCCCTTTCACTTCAGTGGCTTTTGGATCAGGCTCAAGAACGTTTTAACAGGGGATAGTAAATTAGCCCCATGGGGAAAGTATGGTCTTGCTCAGTGTGTTAGTATGAAATAGTGTTAGCAGTTCCGCAGCCTTTTTCTTTTATTTATTTAAACAATTTTTAAGTTGCAGTGTTGAGAATGTAAACAATACAACCTTGATTTAACCTTGATTTCACTTTAATTTAGAAATTTAATCTTAAATTAACGCTGTAATTGAACAGAGAATTGCAGAACATCACGTGAAATTTAATTTATGTCAAATAAGTAACTAATGAACAAAGTCTACACTCCTAAAAATAAACTATAATTATATTAATTGGGCCCCTGCAGTTTGCTGCAGACCTTTTCCTTGCTGCCAAAGAACACAGTTTTATGTGTTGCATAAACAGTGCATTATGAACTAGTATGTGGTAATGCATGCATCCAGATGCAGAGAAGGACAGGCAGAGCTCTAGTAACTTACACATGGCTGCTCCACAGCTAAACCATTGGCCTCATCCCTCCAAGCTGGAGCAAAAAGCAGTCCCATCACAGAAGAGTTCTCTTTCTGGGTATATGCTTTGGGTACATCCAGGTTCTTGAAGGTTTGGGTAGTGTTCTTTTCCCAAGTACTATGTCTTGTTTGGTTATAAGATCACAAAAGACTAACCATCCAAACAATGTTTATGATTTAAATGAACACAGGGACAGGTTCTTGCCCAGTTTACAGTGATGATTTCACAAAGTTAGTCCACAAATACATAGGATTCTTCAGGATGGATAAGTAGAATTAGTCCAAAAATGTTCAGCTTTACCTATTCTTTCTGGAGCAGTTTCCTGGATTTTTATGTGTGGGAGGGAGGCAAGCAGAGGATGTTTGTTTGGTGATGTTAGATGATGCAGGTAGGTTTTTGCTCTTGGAAGAGAATAGGCCAGTTCTGCTTTCTGTGGCTAAACCCTCCAGAGTTCAGTAGGAGCAGTGTTGGGTCCTAGTATAAACATATGTTCCAAGTAAGGAATGGTACAGTAATGAGAAGGTTCTCATTAGAAGAGGATTACAAAATAAGAAGGTGCTAGTCATAAATTTCCATGAAGGGTGGCCTCATTCCTTGTAATTCATCCTGTTGTTCACTTAAGTGAAATAAATGCTAATCTTGCCATACTTGCCAGCTCATTCATATTCATATGCCATCCTATAGCATTTAGACCTTTGCAACAGTTCTGATTTCTGTTGCACTTCATGCAAGGGCAAGGTGCTAGCCTTTCCTTAGAAATGTGGTAGCCTTACATAATCAGAGTAACGTGTGTCATCCCATAAAGTCAGATTATGCCACTTTGCTTCCTCTGCTAGTCCTCTGTTCCAGATAAGCTCTGTTGGTTTCAGGAAGGTTTCTTACAGAGCAGTGGGCTACTCAATGTGACCGTCTGTGGAAAACACAGCCCTTAAGTTGCATGGCATGGGTAGAGGCAGGATTAATTTTTATATGGTAGTTTGGAGATGTTCCAGTAAGTAGACCAAGTCCACCAGTTCACCTGGAAGGAGATGCTTGGGGCAGTCAGTAGATAGGAATAACCTGAAACCATTACCAGCCCTGGCTGGACCCAGAGCAGCTCATCTACTCCCAGCTCTTTTATCACTCACCGTCAATCCTTTTTCTTACACCTATTGAAACCTTTCAACAGAAATACTTTGTGTGACTTTCTTAAACCCATCAGGTCATGTAAATGTTCTCATTATCCAAATTCTGCAGTGTCCAGACAAAGTCTTATTGTTCAGAGTGATATTTCACCCAGAACGAATGCAGAAATGAATGTCCCCGAGCAGCATACTGGCGCAGTTAGGAAGTGAGCGTTGCTTCATGAAACGATGCCATAGCCTTCTGAGTCTCCTGTGGAGTGTCTGTCCTTAAATTATATTGCCATGTATCAGAATTCATTACTCAATGAAAAGATAGCAGGTAGATGCTTGAAGTTTCTTTCTGGTACTTGTATAATCTGTGAAGCTTTTCTGACAGTCCCCTCAAGAGAAAAGCTCTTGTTTACCAAGTGAAATACAGCCCATGTGTCGATTGAGCATTGCTTAATTCCACTTACCTTGGTAAAGAAAAAAGTTAGAAAAAGCAAAGAGAAGTTACATGTGGAATGAAAGCCCTGTATGCCAATAAAATGATTCTGCAGTTAAAGGAGAAAAAAGGACTCACAGGTCTAAAACATGGTTCATTTCTTTTTCTCCTGAGGAAGAAATATCATAACTGTTGGTAAATCAAAACCAGAGATTTGACACTCTTCTGTGATCGTTCTGTAGTGTTTGTTCCCAAGGTGAGGTACACCACAGGGCCCTTGATTTCAAAGATAAATACTGTACAAATAACGATGCTAGTTGTCTTTCACTCACAGCCAACAGGAGGATGCTTATCAGAACCAGCAGATACACGAGCTATTGTACACATGTATTTCCCTATTTCTTTCTGAAATAAGTTGCAGTTTTAGCATTGTTTTGTGTTGTGGCTTGGTTTTTTTTTTAATCCATCAGCCATTGGTTACCATGTGATGCCATATCAGTTAGCTCTAACTGATAGCGGCAGGGACTGCTGCTAAGCTGAATGAAACAGCAGCACCCTGCATGCTCCAGAACAGTCCCTGAGCCCCAAAACAAAACCACGTCCAGTCTCACCGTGGTGACCCAATGGCCTTCTGCCAAGCTATGGGGGAGCAAGGTGAGGGCTGGAGGGTGCACGCGTGTCTCGCGTGTTAACCAGAGACCGTCTGGCAGGCGGCAACCAAAGGAGCAATTAGTAGCACAGAGAGACTTCCCTTCAAAATTGACTGTATCCATGATTTCATTTGCATGTGTTTAAAGCCCTTTGCAGATAGAAATATCTCCCCCCTATATGGCTAGTTGTTCAGGAAATCCCAACTGGAGGGAAGGCCGTTTATTCACCAAGGTGTCCAGGGTGAAAAATGAAGGAGAAGACTGAGTAGGGTTTTATTCCCCCCCTCTCCCTTTTTTTTTAATTTGATGTGCTTAATCATGGCTGTACCGTTTAAAAATCAAATATATTCTTTAAAAGAGGGAGACAGACCTTTGGAGAGATCTTGCAATCCTGTATTAGAGTGATGCTAGTAATCTGCTTCATGTGCATTTAACTTCGATGAAAGGAAAGGGGAGTTTATGTGAAAGAAACTACTAAGTGCACTCTGTAATGTTTTCACAAGTGTTTTTATCATGGTAACATCTTGTTTACTTTAGTTGCCTGCCTAAAACTACTTGGAACATGTTAAGAAAACATTTCAAGAAAGCTTCTACAAAGAGGCTTTTGTTTAGCAGCAACTGTGAGACTGCTCAGCTCACAAAGGTGTTAACTTTCAACCCCTTAAGCACTTCCACATGAAATTCCAGCAACTATGTTTGTGGTTTTGGAAAAACAAAGTGTATATTAAAGAAACCAGGTATATGCTAATACATGTTGAAGTAGGCCGGAAATCATAAATTGTTTCAAAGGCATTAATTGCTATCATTTGCATGTCAGAATGTTCTGCAGTGAAATCATCTGCAGCTAGCACAACAGAGACATTTTAATCAAATAGGTAGCGAGGGCAGAGAAAAGGCTAGTCCATAGATGTCTGTCAGAGGGTTTTCAGTCCCTGGCAGGCTCAGGTAAACTCCCCAGCTAGTGAGCGCTTCTGCTGAGGGTGCTGCCACCCCAGCACCCATACTGTGCTCCTGGCAGGATCAGTCTCGGAATGCAGCCGAGCACTGGATTTTCCGAGTTATTTGGAGTTATTTTGCCGTTCAAATGCCAGCTTTCCCGTTCCGCTCCTAACCCCCTGGCGAAGCTCTCCGTGCCCTGTCCCGGGCTTCGGGCCCTCAGCGGCGGCCAGTCGGGAAGGCCCAGATCCCACAGTGCCCTCTAGTGCTCCCGGGATCTCTGCTGCTCCGAGGAGCATTCCCACACAGGATCCCGAAAGAAGCATCCCTGGGAGATTCTCTCTTCCCCGCAGATCACCCAGCAAGCCAGCTCCAACGAGCTCCCGTGCTTTGGGGTTTTACATGGGTATTTCACTGTTTTTCATCTTGGGGTGAGCATGCTGCTACCTCCTGAAAACACCTCAAAACCTACGTGCATTGAGGTATTTCTGCACCTGGCATATACATAGCAAGGCACATTGTCTTGCATTATCACATTTTATATCTGAAGGTGCTCTTCGTTTATGTTTCACGTTATAATTTCCGGTGTGTAATCAGAAAGCATTACTTAAGAGACAAGGATCATCTTTGTTTCATACTTTTATTGACACTGTCTACCATATTACTGCGATGTCTAAATGGTAAAATTTATTATTAGCAATAGTGTCACAAAAGTCTGAGACAGCGATTTTCCTTTCAATAAAAGTAGTTAAAAACCTTTTAGAAAATCCATAATTTTGATTGCTGGTACTTCATAAATGTATAACTGGTACTTTTTAGCTGTCTCTTTAGGGAAAAATGAGTTTTATCACCTGCAGTACCTGGGTTAATGAAATTGTGTGTTGGAATTTAGCCAGAATGAAAGATGAGATCATTCGGTGGCACTAATATTGGCAACAGGTCTCATAAAAAGGTTCGGCTCTTTTTAGAGAAGTATCACTAGGGGTTTTTTTCCCCCCCTTTTTT
>VWZX01003696.1:17333-52333 GCA_013399015.1 Galbula dea | reverse complement strand
ACCAGCTTTCAAAACCCTCTTCTAGTAGTTTTAAAAACCGTCAAAAGAAACTGCAGCTTCATTTCCTCTTTCCTAAACTGTAACTTGAAAAGAAATAGGAAACTTAAACAGGCTGATGGGAAGTCCTTCAGTATGTATCTAATGCTTTTTGTACCCACCCGGGGTGGGGTGGAGGGGGGTGAGCAGAGTACGGTCCCCTTCATTTAGAGTTGTTGATAACACAGGGGAAATGGCTGATGTTGATTTCAAAACGCTGCATTACCTGGCTTGTTTGGTGGTCTCTCACATACTAATACTTTCCATGTACTACTATTGCTACTATTATTTTTTTGCCATTTGTAGCAAATAACTTTTCAATAAGTGCCAAAAGGGGGTAAATTGGAATATTTTGAATGTGATGCAAAGGTATGACCTGTTTGTGTAACTGCCTTTCCAAATGCTTTTGAGTCCTTTCTGTCTCCCTGCACCTCGCTGCTCTGGCTGGGCAGCATTGACAGTGTGTCTGTGTCTAGGCAAGAGGTTAGCAAGGAAGGGGAAATTAAAACAATGTTGTACATTATATAGTTACCAGCTATTGAAAAACCTATTTTGTATGCAAGACAGCAGCGTAGAGATATATGGAAAGCCTTGGGCTAAGTACAGAAGATAATTACATTTGGAATTTTACTGAGTTAAGTCATTTATAGCTTCAAATAGTTGGAGAGAAAAATCAGCAAAAACACACTTAAACTTCTTGTTGTTACTTTTCAAGATAAGCATTTTTTAAAAAATGCCTTTTATCTTCTTATCTTACAAATTACCCTTTTTCTTTCATAGATATTTCCTAAATTTTACTTTCAGGAATACACTGGTCATGACACTTTCAGTATTAGCTGAAGCAATATAAACTATTTCAGTACAAGTTTTATAAAAATCAAACTACCAGTCATAAAATATCAGAGTCTTGCAAAAAATGTTAGGAGAAATGGTCTGTTATTTTAACAAGTTTCTCAGGAATTAGGGGGGGGGAGAAAAATGCAGTCTTGCTGGTAAACTGAAATACGAGAAAAATCTTTAACCAAGATGCAGTAATATTCACACTGAAGGTAAATCTAGATTCTTCAGTTAGTCAGCTTGGAAAGCATTACTGCTTCTCTCCTGAAGTCTCTGGAAATAGCTGTGCCTGGAACTACAGGAGGATGACCTGTGTTAACAGTTGGACAGGACAGAGATGATATTTGGTTGCCACCTCTCTATAAGCCATTGACAGTATTTTTGAAAGACTTATGAGTGGTGCGTTCTACTCACTGTTGCAAGTGACTGATAGTTACAGCTTCCCACCTGCTCAGTGCTGGGGAATACCTCTTAGCTTAGAGTCATTGAATGAGAAGACAGCATGAGATCCCCAAGACAAGAACTTAAAAGAGGTGTGAGGGCCAAAAAGTTTTGGATATGTTTTTAACTATTCTATTAGCACAGTACATAGAATGAACTGGAGGGTTAATTTAGACTGGGATGTTGATACAGTGAGACCATCTATGCATTGGCCAGGCAAGGATAGGTGTAGGAGGAGGGTGGTTGTGCTTCTGAAGTGTACTTCTAACTCCCCTTTTCTCCCTCTCCTTTCAATTGGTCCTCTGATACGTTAAAAAAAAGAAAACAACCAACCACACAAACCTGCCTGAATGTATATGAGAACTTGTCCTCTAGTACCTAGTTTGTCTGGCTGTGACCTGGTTTTGCACAGAACCATAATAAAACAAAAGTCTGGCTCAATAGCAAGGTTTTCAACAACGTGGTCTGCAGCACCCAACATCTTGTAGCAGGAGCAGTTAGACTGAGACCACTGGCATCGTACTCCCACAGTGGAGCACTTAACCAACAGAGTGGTGACCACAAGCCCTGTGACCAGCTTTTTTAAGTTTTATGAGCCAGATAGAAGAGGTACCCCTAACCTGTCCCACTTGACCCTCAGTGCTCGGCACTGACGAGAAGCTTTGCCTTCCAGTGGAGCTATGATGAATTGCATATGGTTCAGGGTCCAGCACCATGGCAAGACGTAAATGCTTTGCTGTCTCATCTCTGTACAGCCACAGCAAGATGGGTAGAATTTAAATTCATTTCACCTGAGGGATGCTCATCAGGTTGAGTTGGATGGGCCCAACCCAAACTTGTCTCTTTTTTCCTTTGTGCTCTTATTTAGTGTATGCACAATAGATTTACCAGTGTGGTAGGCAGAGATAAGTGTAATGTCTTTTAGAGAAAGTCATTTTTAAATGAACTTTCTGGAGAAAACAGACCAGATCTGTTTTATGTTTTGATTGCTAATGCCCCTTTGCAGAAGTATCTCAAAGCTTTGGTCTCAGCATTTCCATCACAAACATACTTAAAATATCACAGACAAGGTAGAGATCTTCTCATATTTCACTTTGTTTAAACCATCTTGACGTGATCATTTGTTGCCATTACAAATAGTGAGAATTGGGCTGCTGGGTGAAACACAAACACAGGAACATGTCCCTATCTTTAGCTAGTTCTTAGCTGAAAAAGGACATCCATTTTGCAGCACCACCTTTGAGTAGAAAAACATTTCAGGACAGCAGCAAGGCTTTGATAAGTACAAAAACATGTCTCCTAATGAGAGAAGATGAAGACAGCTGGACATTTTCAGGGTGGTCAGAACACTGCTTAGGCCTGTTTTACTTAAGCATCCATTGACACTCTTGAAAAGTGGATCCTAAAACTTTCTAGTTCACAGCCTGACTAGACAGGTAACAGGAGGGAAGAGCCTATATCTTGGTTGTCTCTTGCATTGCCTGTGACTGGCTTCCTTCTCCTATGTCCTTGGTCTGTCCAGTATCCTGCTGCTGAAGCGATCTCCCCTTCTTGTTGATGTGGCTGTGTTGCTCCTGTTGAATGCCCTTGTTGGATTTCCATTTTTCACATCGCAGCTCCTTGCCATTGTTTTCTGTCTGCTTTTCCTCCTGTGCAGTTTCTCAGTTCTCTGTGCTTAATGTCTCCTCTTCTTGCTCCTTGGTTGCCAGATTCCTGTGCTGCCCCTTGCCTTGAGGCCCTTCTGGCCTACACTTTCTGTGTCTTCCCTCTCTTGCCTTTCCTGCCTGTGGAGCTTCAGGGTTTAACCTCTCTTGGGGCAAGGCATGTGTCTTGGTGTCCAAGTTTGCAAAGCATGTACCTTGCTCTGGATGTGTTTTCTGTTGGAGCACAGCTAGACACCTATATCATGTTTGTACTCCTCAGAGGTGAGGGAAACCTCACAAAACCAGATTTATCATGAAGAACTGTGTGGCTAGCTGAAAACTCTCACCATGCAGAGCTTTCCACACAGATATAGGAAAAAGAATTGAGGCTTCAGATTGGACCATATTGTAGTCTTCAGCGCCCCTCTACAGAGCAGATCCTTTCGTTCATGGCAGAGCAGTCCTTGCCCGAGAACACTATCAGTAGATAAGAGCATTTTCCTGCATGCCTACAAGTAATTCCCATTTTTGGACCATCTGTACTCTAGTGAGTGCCACCAGTGGGAATTTGGTCCCATCAGTGGCCAACTAAACCCTCACAGCTTCACTAGTGTGACCCCTCTGACCAGAGGGGCTACTAGTAGCAGTCTAGTTGTGTATCACTACTGCTTCCTGACCTAAGGGGAGAAGAGTTTAAAGAAATTCTTTGGATTTTTTTACTTCTCTTCTGTGCTTTGAAACTGAGAGAGCTCTATTTTTCATAATTTAAACTCCTGCCTAACTGGGTGAGTGTTTGAATTCCTAGACTATGACAAAATGCTAGCGTGTGTCTGCCTGAAATGTCGAGAGGATCTTTAATAACCTCCATCCACCAGCAACAGCGTTAAAAGCTTTGCTGAGACGATGAGTGAGAACACCTCAAACAAGGACCTTGGCCATTTGGGGGAGGAGGTGCACAGCTGCCTTTCACTGAGGGGGCCTGGAGGAAGCACCACAGGGTGTGCCCTGTGCTGCCCGGGTGCCTTTCCCTCCTGCTGGTGCAGGCTGGAAGCCTTCAGGTGTCTGCCTTTTATTTATCCTGGCTAGAAGAGGTTATTCTTCTGCAGTAGCCTGCAGACCAAAACAGAATGCACAGATGACCCTGCCAAGCAGCCCATGTGCCCAGCCACAGCTACAAGTGAGAGATTGCACAACACAGCTGTGCTGAGAGTGTAGCTATTTCTTGGTTTCAGTTTGTTTTGTGTGAAGCACAGCAGCTGAGGGGTGAGACCTCTCCTTTCTCTGAAGAGGTCCTCAGAGGACTCTCAGAGGGAGAAGTGTCTGCTGCAGTGCTCTGATAAGAGCCCATCGCTGCCCTTTGGCTCTTCTGTGAAGGCCAGCGCAGATCTGGCGATGAGATTGCAGATCTGCTGTAGGTGTCAGGTTTTCTGTCTTGGCATTGAAGTTTTTGACCAAGAAAAGAGCAGCTGTTTGAAAAGCCCAGTGATTTTGCTTTTGCACTTCCAGAGCACACAGTGGTGACACTGTTTTTTCCTTTATTTAATTCCTGTCTTGGAAACCCAAGTGCCAAGTTGTATCCTGTCGTGATACCTTTCTGGCAAGGTCAGAATCCCCTTGCCTTGCAAAGAGCAAGACAACCTTGACTGTAAGGTTATGAATGGGGATTTATGACCAAGTCTCCTTTTATACACACTTAGCCCAACTTTACTGCTACAAACAGATGATAGTGATAAGGTGGGCAGGTTGTTTAAAGTTGGAATGTGAGTACAGTTCTCCTCTTGGCACCAGGAATCTGACTTGTCTAAAGCAAAAAACTCAGCTCTGCAAAAATTGCAATTTTTAAGATCCTGATTGATCCAAGTCCTGCTGGAAGCAGGAGCCTTTTACGTTGGGCATGTAGGTTAATGACACTTCTTTTTCATTAGCATTGTTTCTTAATATCTTTCCACTGAATTGGTTTTTTTTTGAAGAGCAGTTGGAAAAAGTTCTATTCACACATACAAAAAATATATTGTTTCCAAAAATAATGAGATTTACCATCCGGCCAGTGTCTTCTAAAAGCATTGGAAAACAGTCCTGGCCAAGGATGTGTATAGTGTGATCCTGAGACACCAGCCGTGGCCTGGTGCATATCTCAAACAAAAAATGCAAGAGACTTCCAGAGGAGGAGCTTTGCTCAGCTCTTGGACATGATGTGACTGATGAGAAAGGGTGAAAGCATTGGTCCTGTTGTGTTGAGTGCTCTGGGGCAGTTCCTGATGCCATTAGCCTTCACTACCCTGCTGCCCTCAGACATAAGCCAAAGCACTGCTGGCACCTCACACAGCTGTTCCTGTCCCAGGCTCGGATGGTCCTGTTCCCAGCCTGGCAGCCCAGGGTGGCTGGCTGAGAAGCTGTGCCGCCTTCTCATGTAAGAGCAGGGCTTTTCCTAGGGCCATGCCCCACGGAGATGCCTCATGTGGTTTAACCACTGCTGTCTCTGTGCTTGCTGCACATGCCGCAAAGCCTGTACATGACATAGAAGCCATGGTCCATTTGTGCCGCTGGTTTTCTGGCCTGAAAGGTTTTCTGCTCTTGGAGCTGCTACCTCACTTGCTTTCTGCTGTGCCTCCTGAGCTGGAGTGGGACTGGTTAATAAACATGATTCACTGTTGTCTTTTAGCTGTCAGGGCTAGAGTGAAGCTCTTGGTGCCAGCAGGTCTAGCTCCTCTCACTCGAGGGCTAATGCATTTTGCTGTGGGAATAGTGACACCCAGCACCACGCGTTAGCTTTACCTCACGAATAGACCATATACAATTTCCAAACTACTCAGCAATAAAACTCTTCTGTCTCATGCCTCGGTGCCAGCTGTTTAATTAGGAATAAGCAGAGGCTGGGTTTTATTTGTACGAGTAACGGACAATATTTTTTTCTCCCTTTTCAGCTTGCAAAAGATAAAGAACGCCTGCAAGCCATGATGACACACCTGCATGTGAAGTCAACTGAACCAAAAGCCACCCCTCAGCCTGTAAGTACTGAGAGCAAACAAAACCTCACAACAAATTTCTCTTTCCTGTTGCCCACCGTAGCTCATGATGTGAAGCATGGCTCGTTTTGGAGCCGGTCGTGGTGAGGAGATGCAAAGCTCTGCTTTGCAGGAGGCACCACCACAGGTGCCCAGGGCTTCATCGTCCCCCTTTCTTCAGGGAGTTTGAAAGAAGTTTTGTTCTAAAGCTGATGCATTGGGCCTTTTTCTGGCCTCTCATACTGGCCTGTAAGTTGCTTTACATTAGTCTGACTCGCATGAAATCTTAGGAAGCATTAGGAAGGAGATGTAATTAAATTATTAGTATATTTATTTTGCTTTCTCCCTGTCTGACAGACATTTACAGTAGAAGCTGCACATTTTGATGATAATCACGGTTACCCAGTATCAGGTTTTGCACTGTTGAAACTGAGAAGGGAAACCTTCTCTGCCCCAGGCTGTCCTTTACAAAAGGAGGGTGTGGGGGAAACAAAAGTCACTTTGCAGCCCAAGGCGACTCCTAGGTACCCCCAAACCCAGGCAAATCCACCATCTCATTCCTTTACCAAAATGACTCTTCTGCAGTTGTTGTTTTCTCCCAACATCTTAAGGCTGAAAATGTTCCTTGGAGCTTCCAATGATTATTCAAAATGGGGAGTGTGCTTTGCTTCTTGATTTTAAGATTTGTAAGATTTAAAGGTACACTGGCTTTATTTGATTTTGCTTTGAGTCATTGTGTGAAAATTAATTGAGCGTTGACAATCTATAGTTAGTACTAGCAATTTTAATCAATATGCAATGATGCAGCATAATGACAAAGTATTGGTTTATCTGTTTTGACTTATTTTTTTTCTATAAATAAAGCAAACACACACCCATATATGTGTGATTTATGGTGATAGAAATAAAAAGGAGTCAGACTATTAACCCAGCAAATATGGTAGCCTGCCAAGATGCAGTTGGTAGACAAAATTAATGTCTGAAACAGAACACATTACAGAGATAGAGAACATAAAATCATTAAACACTTCGCGCGCACATTTTTACTAGAAAAGGATTTCTCAGTTTCCGTGTAGTTGGAAATAAATGGCTGCAGAAGTGCATAGGGAGGCTACTAGACAGAAAATTGCAGGCTATTCAGCAACACTGGAGCAGATGTCGAAGTCAACGGGAAATTTCAGGGCCTTCTTGGAGAGAGTTGAGTGGTAGGTATAAACTCTTCCATTTAAACTGTTGAGATGCCTGAAATTGCTTGATCCGGTGGATACTGGCCCTCTAGAGTAGAAGTGACTTAGTGTCTATAAAAGTGGTGTTCTTCTAGTTCCTCACATCCATCTCAGCCTGAATGCAAATGCTTCAGCGCATTGTTGGCAAGGTATGTAGACCCAACAGAATGGGGAGGAGGTTTGGTTTCTATAGCTCTTACTGGATTAAAAATTAAAACAGCGGAATAATCTGGGAGTCTCAAAGCACTCTGCCTTGAGGCCCTTCATAACAGCGGTGCCCCTCAGGAGGAAGGATTAAAAACTAAAGGGAGGAAATCATAAGGCAGTGAGCAGTGTTTGGCAAGGCAGCTCGTGATCGATGCTCAGCTGTGGAGGGCAGGAAGCTTTGGTGGGTGTTGTAGGCTGCGGAGATACCAGGCGGTGTCGCCATGAAGATAGTGTTAACAGCTCAGAAACGGGGAAAAGCAGAGGAAAAGGGAAAAAAAAGGGGGGTGGGGGGAGTGAACACAGGGGGAAAAGGGCTGTCTTGATTAGTATTAAAAATGTTTTACATTCTGGAAAATTATAGCTTTGTTGGGGACCTCCTACTAAATTTATTTTTAACTGCTCTATTGAAAATTCTGTACCACTAGTCAACATTATCTCTCAGTTGCTCAGCACAGTGTTTCTTTATTAAAAGAAATAGGCATGAATATTTTTGACTGAAAAATTAATAGCTTTTGAATTCATACACAGCAGGTTTTCTTTTGCAAAGAAGTCCAATATCGCTGCACAGCACTTCTATAACCATTTATTTAGAGTCCAAGTCAAACCTTTGACAGCTAGAGCAGTGTTACAAGCCAACATAAAGAACTCCAAGATGTAAACCAACAATAGGCAGTCTGTGTGAGGTTTGCCATTGTCAAATACATAGATTGTTTGGATTAGTTTATGTAAATGTACTGTTGTATTACCCTTTGGAAAAAAAAAAAGATCACATTTGTGTATGAAAAGTGGTTTCGTTCACAGGCAGCATTATAAATTCCTTATCCTTTAACTTACATGTTAGAAGTAAAAATTGGTGCCTGACAGGCCTATATTGTGTAGCACTCTGTTGTTGGATTGAAACTGCCTTCTTTTCATTTATTGAAATATAGAAAAAATTTATTATAGATACCATCTGATAAATCAGAAATTATTAAAATATGTATAGGTGAAGCATTTGAAAATTAATTATAAAAAGTAGAAGTATAGTGTTTTGCATAAATTGTGCTTTCCTAGTGAAAAAAATACACAGGCATTGCATAGACTGTGCTAGACTCTAGTCCTTTTAACTCAGTGGGATAGGACTTTGGTAAAAAGATCTGATGATCATTATTGCAGTAGAAAGTATTCTTTACATCCAGTAATTAATTTTTTTTGCCAACATAACTAATGCAAGGTGTATGTTAGAATTAATACATTGTGGTACATGGGTGATTTTAAAGGAAAGAGCGGCTCTGAATCCAAACGTAGCAGTGAATTGGGGTTTAAAATTGCAGCCTTTTCATGACTGAGGAAGTAGGTTTATTCTGCTTAAAGGATTTTAATGCTTGTTTTTAAACTGTTTTGTTCCTGGCAGGTAGAAGGGGTGACTAAGCTTCCATGTGCCATTTGTAACCCACTCTGACCATTGGCAGAGTCATTGCCCTTTGGGTTTCAGGCAGTAGCTGAGTGAGTGGTTTTGGACCAGCTGGAGCACAGCCAGGTCCTCGGTGGTTGTGTATCACCCAGCTTTGGGGAATGATTGCTTGTCCAGTCTAGCAGTCTCCATCTGTGACATCCCCACTTTTGGGTGGGCTTCGGCTTCTTGCAATAATTTTGACCTTGGGAAGGGTTGTGGGGTGGCCTCTGTGTTTCAGCCCACCAGTTCACCAAGACATCTGTTCAGTAAAGCTCTTTAGTCCTATTAAAGCTAATGAGAATCAAGCCTGTTCTCATGTAGGGTAGTGGTGAATGGCCTAAATCATTGCAGAGAGGAACATATGTGGGGAGGTTGCTGTTGATGTCAAGTGTTCTGCAAAGGGTAGCTCTTACCCTGCTGCTGAGGAGCTGCTGGGGAGAGAGAGGACACCAGGAGCTGGGGCAATGCTCACTGACACTTTTAAACATGTCCACCTTTATAACTGAAGTGCCCAGCGGTGCAGCACTTTAAAAGAAAATGGAGATATCTCACAACTTAACACTTGGAGCAGACAAAGTTGTTTTTATTGCTGCTACATGTGTTGTTTTGGTGAGACTAAAGGGCCTGAATAAAGTGAGAACAAAGCTAGCTGTGAAGGAATATGCTGTGACATATTTTTGTAAGGTGAGTTTTTTTCAAGAAAAGAAAACCCAAACCACAACACAAAAACCAGAACAACAATTTCTCAAGAGTTATTCTGGTTTTGCTATTAAGATACCTTCCCTGGCATGCTGTTTTCATTGGTGTTAGTGATCAGTGTAATAGGTTGAAATAGAAACCTGCTTTTTTGGAGGGGATTAACTTAATGTTGAAGTTCATAAGAAGGGAAGGAAAAGGAAAAAGAATTAACCAGCAAGTAATTCTGCATGCTAGGTGCTATAGCCATCTTTTAAAAAGAGAAAACTTTTAAAGAAACTTTTGGCACTTTAAATAAAATGCACTGTTAGACATCCCTTCTTTAATGTATTATTTTTTTTTACCCTAACCATAGCAGTTATGATTGTTTTGAAATACTGTTTTTAGCAACTGTAATAACAAAGCATTTTAAAAAAATAGTCTTTTAACTGTTGAGGTAATGACTGAGCATTTTAGCTGCTGTAGCCGTACTTTATAGTTTGAAAGAATAACGATATGCAGCAATAAAGAGAGATTCTCAAGCACAACAAAAGCTGTTTTTATATACTGGTTTTCATTAAGTCTCACTCCTCAGCTTTGGTTTCCTTAGTATTCCTGCCAATAACAACACCTGCTAAGTGATCGCTGCCTGCCAGGCTCTGCATCTAATACACTGTGTCCAGGCTGAAGCAGGAGGGGAAGACACAGCATTTCACAAAGTTTTAGGCCCGGCCTTAGCTTTCTCTCCCACCCTTGGTGTCAAGAAAAGGAGTCTCTGCTCCGGAGCATTTCGATCCCAGGAACTCAGTGCAGATAAATCCTCAGCCCAAGTTGGGACCAGAGCAGCAGTATCCAGCACAGCGAAGTCACTGCCCTGCACCAGTGGTTATGGCCCCACAGATATATATGTTATTTGATATATATTAGAAGTATATATTGTTCAACTTTTAATAGAGTTTCAGGGGCTTTTTTTATGTGCAGCCACCATTGTCATGTAAAATGTTTACACAAAAAGAAGTCAGACTGGGCCCTAATGGGAGAGCCACTTACTGGAAATCTATTTTATGGGGTGAAGGAGAGGGTTACTTCTCTGCCTTGTTTAGATCCAAAGGAAAAAAAAAAAAAGCAAATGACTCACTCTTCACCTTCAATAGGAAGACATGACTACTTCTTGAAAGGGAAGGTTAATAATAAAATCCTAAGCAGGATATTGAACATTGAAACAATTATGGCATTTATGATTAAGTTAAAACAGTATGAGGAGCTGTTCTCAAAACCCAAAACTAAGCAATGCAACCAGCAAGGTTCATTGATTGAATTTGCAAAATTTTTGGGTCTTAAATGTGTGTGTTTTGGTGATTTTTCTGTTGTTTCATTGGGGTTTTTTTCCTCCACTTGTTTTTTTTTATTTGGGGGTTGCTGGGGGGGTGTTTTTTGCACTTTTTTTTTTTTTTCCAAGGCAGGAGGAAATCCTCTCCCCCATCCCCGATACAAGCATTACAAAATCATTTAACTCTTTGGTGCAAGGACTGGACTCTGGTGTGCTTTGAGAGTGCTTTGTGTTGTGCCTTATTGCAGTGCAAGAGTTGTTGCTTCTTAAAGTGCTAACCCTGTGGCTGAGATTTCCTCCCCTCTGACAGCAGTGATACCTCATCCAAAAAATTACAGTACGTGGGAATCAGACTGTGTGCAAAATACCAGCACAAACAACTTTCTAATCATAGTAACTTGTTTTTAAATAGAAAATGCAAACAGGGAGAAACCGTGTCGAGTTTCCACCAGGAAAAGAAACCCTCCCAGCCTGGTCCCTCCCTGATCTTTGCCCTGCACAGTCATCCATGGCCACTTTCACCTTCCTAATTGACGCCAATATTAAGATTTAATAGTTTACCGTTCAGATTAATAATGCAAGATGGCAACAAAACCAACACCATTCATAATTTGTTATTCTGCTCTATTTCACAACTGATCTTTCCAGCCCTCATGCTAGAGATGCAACAAAGAAAGCAGCAGTGAAGGTCTGTGGAGGGAGCGCAGCCCTCTCCTCCCTTACCCCAGCTTGTGTTTTGGTAACAGCAGCAGCAGGGATCAGACCCTGGCTGGAAGAGGAGAGTGTCATCAAATAAAACACGGAAAAAGGAAAAAACTTCACTAGCGATCGACAAGGTCGTGTTTCATTAACTTGTTGGTTCAGGCTCACAAATGGTTGTCGGAGGTGAAACGCAGCAGACTTGCTGCGTTCCAGCTTTTTGTTCTCTCTTTCCTCACAGACTGCAGTCATGTTTAATTTGGAAACTGGGCTCCTTTGGCAAATTAGCAATTAGAACAATTTTGTGGGAATATGTATATGTGTCATTAGTTTTCCTGCAAATTAATAGCAAGAGCAGAGGTCAGGCAGAAATTTTCCACTTGACTGCAGCTCCTCTGTTGAGATTTGGCACTTTGTTTTGGAACGGCCACAGCTGCTCAAAGCCACAGTCTTCCTTTAGGAACTGTCTTTTAATTAGTTTACCTCATAGCCATTATTACAAATATTACTGCCTCCCCTCCTTGAAATAAAATTACTGTTTCTACAAAATATTCCGGTGACATCTTGCACCACTGCACATTGATGGTGGGGTCACTTGGATGCAGCGTTTAATCATTAGATCACCTCCATAAGCATCTCCTAATTAGAGTCCTTACAATACAATTTTATCTGGTAATTAGCTGAGATTGGCTGCTTCCTCTGTAGCTTATTAGTGGCAGCCCAGCAGTGGGTGTGAATCGCANCCCCGCTTTGCTCATCCTCTTCTGTGTTTATTCCTAGTGGCTACCTATGCTGAAAAGCCTCAAGAAATTTAACTCGATTCAGATTCTTTAAGCAGAGAACGCTGACCTTTGTGGATCCTTTCTCACAGTTCCCTAGTAGAAACAGATTAAATGTTAAGTTTTGACACACTAAAGAAGGAAGGGGACTCTTTTGAAATGGAGTAGTTGGAGCTGTAATGATGAAGCACAGGCAGTGATCTTTCCAACGGGAGGGCCTGGCTGCAGAGCCTGTGCTAGAGATGGGCACTTAAAATTGATGCAGATTTGCTCATAGTTATTGGACTGTTAAAATGTCCATTTAGAAACTGAGATAAAATACAGTAGATTTAATTTCATGGTGAGACCTGTCAGTTGTACTATTATTATTGTCACTGGTCCTTTTATCATATGTAATAGATGGATAACAGGGAGACATTACTATATACATGTCCCTAATCAGTGTCCTTAAGTCGCACTAGTCAACAAACTGATGAGGCTCTCCTCAGTGGAACGTGGCAGCAGTAGAGTTTGCACAGGCATGCTCACCTCCCTGCCACCATTAGTGGTCTGCACTGGTGTGGGAGTCTCTGGGGAATCGATCCCCATATTTCACCACTTTTCATCATCTCTTCTTGGGTTCACACCCTGTGGCTTTGTTACCAACTGTTAAGTATTTCCAGTTGGAGGGTGAAGACTTCTTTGTAAGCACCTGCATAGAAGGATAGGTTTTTGCACGTCTGCTGCTCACCATCTCCTTTCCTTGGAGCGGTGCTCAAGCTGCCAGTGGACCAGCACCGGGCTGCACCAGGCATGTGTGGCCAGGGCTTCCCTTGCCTTGCTCTGCCTCACCATCAGGGGGGAAAAGCAATCACAGTTTATTCAGCACTGCCCTTTCTGTGGGTGATGGGCTTTTTGTGTTGGTATTCTTTCTGTAATACTAGCACCCTTTATTTTCCACAGCCTTTGTTTTTGAACAATCTGTTATTTTCATGAAGAAACATGATTCGTGGCTGTTAACTCATAGTTGAGGGATGCTAATAGGAGTTTTCTTATATGGTTACTTTGATATGAGGAAAATTAATGCAGTGCCTCATGGATAAACATGAGATGTTTGGAGGCATAGCTGAGTAGTATGCCTTGCCTTCATCTGAAAAGGTTTAATGTCCAGCAAAAAGGAATTTTAATGACGAACAAAAGTTGTAAAATTCTGGCCCTATTAAATTCTGTAGGAATTTTGCTACCGACTTCAATGAGGTCAGGATTTCACCAATACTATTCACAAAATTGCCTAAGGGAAGGAAATGCGGAAGTTGTCAAAGAGCCCTTTTCTCAGTCATCTTTTCTGATATTGTAGTTAAGAGATCAGATTGTTTGTTTAAAATACTTCAGCAGGAGTGACCTATTGAAATGGAGCATCGTCTTTCAAAGGACATTGTAGGGCAAAAAGAGAGGCTCAGAGAGGACTGTGGATGCTGGGTATATAAATAGGGTTGTGTATCGAAAACATTTCAAGTTGGAGCTGGGTTTGATACACAATCCTGGAGGCAGTTGTGTTTTACAGCCTGCTGTGGCAAGCTGCCATTTGTCCAGTGCTGGGCTTCGTGTAGGTAACACTGATGCCTTCCATCCTGGGAGGAAAAACAAAAAAGAGCGATGCCACTTCTGCTGGGCTGAATGCTAGCAGTATTTTGTGCGATGTGATTAATTAAATTATTCCAGTGTTAACCTACTCTGGGCTTTGCTTTTAAAATGGATGAACAGAGAGAAGAAAAAAAAAAAAAAGGCCAACTGCTGGAGATTGTATTTCTCCCTAGTACCTCCCTAGGAAAGTCTTGCCTTTTATTTTAAGCCTGATGCCTTCGATGAAGTATCCAGGAAGACTGATTAGAAGTCATGCATAATGATAGCATGGAAATAAGAGATGTGTGGGGTTTAGGTGGTGAAACAATGGGACTAAAATAAAATACTAAAATGATTATGTACTGTGTGAGATCTTCTTTTTAGGTTTAGCTCAAAATCGGTAGTTCTGGCAGCAGGCTACATTATTATGTTTAAAATAATATTATTATTTTTTAAAAATCTATTTGGAAAAGTGTATATTTATTTCCATTTACTGTCTTCTAATGGAGATGTTACAGCATTTTCTGCTGAAATGAGCTCTTGGGCTGTTTTGTCTGCTTCGAACTGAGGAGGACTCTCTTATCGAGAATTTTCTCTGCAGCCCTTAATTAATGCTGTTGGTAACGAAATTCTCGCCCTTCCCTGCGCAGCTGAATCTGGTATCGAGCGTCACGCTTTCCAAGACTGCATCCGAGGCGTCTCCGCAGAGCTTACCTCATACTCCCACCACCCCGACTGCACCCATCACTCCCGTCACGCAGGGACCATCGGTCATCACTACCACGAGCATGCACAACGTTGGACCCATCCGGAGGCGGTACTCGGATAAATACAACGTCCCCATTTCTTCAGGTAAAAAGGGGTTCTGGTGGCACAGCCCCTTTGGTGAGGCAGCTTCCTGTTGCCTGAAGTCTGGCAGCAGCAGGCTGTGATGATAACAGAACAACTGCTCTTATTTAGCAGATATTGCCCAGAACCAAGAATTTTATAAGAACGCAGAAGTTAGACCACCATTCACGTATGCATCTTTAATTAGACAGGTAAGCTGAGCCAAAGACACGCATTTGGATTAGAAAAGGAAAAATCTTTCCCTATATGTGCA
Organism: Galbula dea; assembly: GCA_013399015.1. Lineage (NCBI taxonomy): Eukaryota > Metazoa > Chordata > Aves > Piciformes > Galbulidae > Galbula > Galbula dea. Next base: position 37,316 of record VWZX01003696.1, on the reverse strand, counting down.
CACTCTGGATTAAATAGATTTTCAAACCTTTGGTATGTAAGCGTGCTCAAATGCTCAAACCTTTACTATAAGGGTTTTTAGAACTGCAATATATAACATAATTGCTTTTGATTAAGTATTACAATACGATGTGATTATTAGGAAATTCATTTCACACAACAGTGAAAATGAGCCTGTTTAAAGATGGCAAGTCAATTATCACAAGCTACAGTAATCTCTGATCCCTAGAATTAATCTGAGCTCTAAATAATTACTGAGCTTTAATCAGCTAGTGAAATGTTTTGCATTTCTCTTTGATTCTGCTTTATGAATGACTAATAAATTAATATTTCTGTAAGGAAACAGAAATAAAAACTCAAAACAATTAGATAATTCCATTTTGAATTTTGCCATTGAACTGTTAAATACAGCCATTAATCTTAGTTCATATTGTGAAAAACCTCCCTTCGATTTTTTGCTCCACATCTCTTCTTTCTTCCTTTCTTCCTTTCTTCTTTTCTTCCCTTTTTGTGTTTGGTGGAGTAAAACTGTGAGCGTATTTTGTGCTGGTGCACTCAGAACTGATCTTGCAATTGCTTTGCTTCACAAGGCCATCCTCGAATCTCCAGAAAAACAGCTAACACTAAATGAAATCTACAACTGGTTCACACGAATGTTTGCTTACTTCCGACGCAACGCAGCAACGTGGAAGGTAAGCCTCGGCCCGCCTGCGCCTCTTGGCCTTTGATATCTGACATGTACAGAATAGACATTGCCGATGACATAACAAATTGCAACGACATGTGGACATGAAAATTTAGAGCGGCAGTTTCGATGCACACTGGGTGCCTTATCTGCAGGAACAATTTGATATTTGGCAGAAAAATTCTTCTGCCTTTGAAAACCACTAATTGAATCCCCATTATTGGCTTTTATGTTCTGTGATTATCCCACAAGTTCCTCTGTGTGGTTGCTGCTAGCAGTGAAACTCAAGCCCTTCAGCTGGAACATATTAGGGGGAAGAAAAAAAAAAAGAAAAGAGGTAATGTTATTGTGTCAGTAGATGCACTGTTTGTCTTCTTAGTTTCACAGACTAATCACAACTACTTCTTTTCCTAGGATCTATAGATCAGTGGATTTCTTTCCTCAATCAGTTGATTCTTACCAATATATACAGATCTGTTATAAACTTCCTCTTTTTTTTTTTCTAATCACACAGCAGAAGCTTATTGAACATAATCTGCAAGAAGTGAGCCCCGCAATAAGAAATGTGTTTAACAGGAATAAAACTGTTATTTGGCACTTTAATTTCCTCCCACAACTATCTCAGATATTGTTACGTAAGAGGTCTGAGGAGTTAATTTTATTTTATGTTTTGGGGGGGCCACTCCTTCTTTTATATATAGCATTATAATAGCCACACTGGCTTCTGAAGCATTTGCAATTAAAAGTGAGTAAGTCAAATAACAGGATCTTGTATTGCTGTAAAAATTGCACTTTGAGCCTCTCTTAACCTAGACAACTCTGTTGCTGTCAAACAACTTCAAGTGACCAGGTAGGATGAGTATGTCCCATATGTGCTGTTTCATCATCTCTTGCAGTTTTTGCTGTCTAAGTCTGTATTTAGGATTAATTCCTTCAGAGGATGGAGCTAAAAGTGGTCCTTGGAAGTTACTTTCAATTTTAGTAGCATGTTTTGCTTTTAATTCAGATTCCCAGCACAATTTTGTGCATTTTCAGCCTTGGTCCAGAAGCTTTCAGGTTCAGGAAGAGTCTCTGCAGTCACTGCTTTGATTCTTCACTGCAGTTGGAAAACATGAGTAGTGTTTCGTTTTGCAGCTTCCTTGCTATCCAGAAAGGAAATTATCTTTCCCCTGTTTAAGATCCTTTTAGACCTGCCTGTCTTTTGCTGCTGGAGTAGTTCCAGTAGGACTTTTCAGCAGCTGCAGGTGTGGTTGCTAAAGTAAAAATCCTATTTAATTCCAGCAGCAAAAGAGAGAGACGTGGAGGAAGGCGTGGAAGAAGGCAGCAGGCAGCCCTGGCCATGTCTCCTGTGAGGCTAGTTTTAGGAATTAGCTTTATGCATCACGTAAAATCCAGTCCCAAAAGCCACATGCACTTACAGTGTGCTTCTGCAGAGGGGGTGGAGAGAGGCTGAGCTGCAGACCCTCAGGCCTGCAGAAGGGCAAGGTGTGTCCTGTGGAGGCAGGTCCCATTTGGAGACCCTTCCCGGACACCTTGACTTTGTGCAGGTGTCCAGATCATGCAGCACTTAACAGGGAAGAAAAGCTTCACCCCAAGTTCCACCAACTCTAGCAAAATTGGCAACTGCTAGAAGGAATGCAGGTTTTTGTGCTGAAGACTGCTCAGATTTATGCCAGCCTTCAGAAAAAGCAGGGATGAAAATGCAGCTCTGGATTGGCATGATGGGAAGCCCACGGGGCTCAGAACAAGCACAAGGGGCTAATTGCAGATTCAGAATAATTTGAATATATATGTGCTGATTTGTGCTCACCTTCAGCTAATGCTTAGGGGGCATTTGGGTCAGTGTTCCCCAAGTTTAGGGTCAGGGTTTGGTGTGGGCAAGCTTCCCTGAGCCTTCTTTCAAAAATACAGAGGAGTGCAGGAATAAAGACCTTTACAAAATGAACCTCTTTCCCAAAATGCAGTACAACCGAGCCTGAGCAGTTATTAAAATAACAAACCCTCTCATTTACTACATTCAAGCATGTTTAGTGTAATTCTTCTGCAAAAGTGGCTTGCATACAAATGTTTTTAACAAGGTAAATATATAATCTTACAATAATAGCTCCTAATTTTTCTGTTAAGCTGATTGCTGGGGGAGTACTGTGAACTGGTTCTGACAGGTCAGAGGCAATGTCTGTTTGCTTTTGTATTTTGGAGTAATTTGCTGGCACTGAGTCGCAGCCATGAGGCACAGGCTACAGGTGTGTCTCCAAAATGCTGGGGTATTGTTCAAATAAAACTATTAGATAGCAAGTATCCAGAGGCAAGGGAAACAAACCAATTTTTTTCTGCCATGAATTCCTCAAATAAGTGTTCACGTGGAAAATAGAAAGTGAGGGGAACACTTCATGGATGCCTTGCAAATCCTCAGCTTGTCTGTCTGAGTGTATCCAGCAAGAGCCCAGACCAGCAGCCTCAACCATCAATTGCACATTGACTCAAGAGAACAAGAACAGACTGTAAAGTATTTCTCCAGCATTAAATTTATTGAAAGAACACAAATACTTCTACTCAACGTGTATTTAGAGACTGTTTACAAACTCTGGAGGACTCCCTTGACTGGACTTTGCTGTGTGCATTTGATCAACTGCTGTATGAATGACAAGATCAGTTTTCACTGGGGGAAATAACCTTATTATTCTTACATTTTGCTCCAGACTTGACAGTGTTCCCATTTTCACAGGAAACTGCCTGAGTTACCCAGATGTGGGCCAGCAGCCCTGTGTCAGGTTGCGCTAGTGCGGCACCCACCAGCAGTTGCTGAGCTGGCTGGTTTTAGTTCATAAGATGTGGGGCGTTCACATGTTTTTCCTCCACCTCAAAATCAGGGATTTTGCCAAAAATTTCAATACTAGTGAAATCTGGAGGAGGTGGAAAGGGAAAAAAAAAAAGTCATTTAAAAATAAGAACAGAAGAAAGTAAGGGCAGAAGGAAGCAAGCCCTGATGGGCAGGTGACTTTCTGCTACGTTTCCGCCTTGCTGAGAGGAAAAGTGCATTCAAGGTGTGTTTTCACACCAGTTCACAAGCAGATCAGTGTGGAAAAGCCAAAGCACCAGAATCGAGCACCTGCAGCCAGAAGAGATGCCCTGGCACTCAAGCATCTGCTGAGCAATGGCAGTTAGATCCCTGAATCTTCCAGGAATGGGAGTTTGGGGACTCTGCTAGCAATGGTAGAGAAACAGAAAAGTAGAAAAAGAGTCTTAGCCTTCCCCTCCCAGGCACATACACCACTGCCTCTTAATTTACATGACAAATGCACTGTGCGTACCCTTTGTTTGTGCAGTGATTTAGACATCCATGATTAGGGCTCCCTTTCACCATCCAGACCCCATGTTCATTAAAAAAAAAAAAAAGGAAAAGGAAAAGAAAAGGGGAAAAAAAAAAGACGACAATGACGACAGAAGGGAAAAAAATTTGTAGTCTCTTGGTTGCTTAGACCCAGGCCATGTGTTTGGCTGGCATTGTGCCTGCTAACGAGTCAACCAGATTGACTAAATCAATGGTGCCAGTGATGATGGATGGAGTTTGTTCGCCTGCCTATTTTCAGCAAATGGCTTCTTCTGTTTTCCCTGTTTACCAAGCCCCTCTGAGCAGCACTGGGGACAAGTCCCATGTACAAATCCGAGAGTATTTGCTCTGAAAACTCATAAAACAGGGAAGGAACATGGCAGTCTGTTTGCAGAATAACAAGGCTCTCGGCACCGTTTCAGAGGGAGCAGGGGTAGGAAAGCTGCAGCTTGCCATGACCAAGTGAGGTGTCTCAGCATGTCTGGCCTCAGCAAAGGTCCAAGCACATCGGAGGGGTTGGCTGGGCTCATCCTTCTCTGGTGAGAGGACATCGGAGCGTCGGATGCCATGAGCATGGGTCCCTCTGGGTGATGAGCTGGGGGGATATTATCACTTTGTTTCGGAGAGCCTTCCTCATGTTTTCGCTTGGCAGAGGCTCAGATCAGTCAGTACAGTAGTCTGCCAGAAATGGGAGCCAACTTCCATATAAGAGCAAACCATGGAGGCAGGAGTCGGTGCTGTGCTGGCCGGTGGGGTGCTGCTGAGCCCCCGGTCCATGCCATTGAATGTGGATGGAGGTTCAGTACCTGATTATTACCCCAGCTGTGGGGAACCACAGCAACACCAGCTCCAGTGCTTCTCTGCTGAATTGAGTCATCTGTACTTACATGAAACCCCTTCTGTTCTTTTCTAACTGCTTTCTTTTCCAGGAGAGGAGAAATTTCTCTTTGCAGAGTGTGTGTATTTGTTTTGAAAATGTCTAAGCAATGTTCTTCTTGTGTTCTGTATGAAATGTGCTGTATTATGCAACCTGCATGCTTAAAGTGATGCCTCTTCTCATTCACACTGGGGATCATTGATACGAGTAACTTGGAATTTCTCATTTTGGTTTTTAAGCTTTTTATATTTATTTTGTCTTTGCAAAAATAAGATGTAAAGAGCCGGGGAAAGCAAGTGGGTGTGGGGAGGGGAAGGGACTTAACATTGCAAAATGAGGACTGTCAAGCTGACTGTGCTGCTGTTCTTGGACAATGATGAGCATTTTCTCATAGAAAGTTTTTGAATGTTTTCTCTTTTATACTTGCTGCAGAATGCAGTGCGTCATAATCTTAGTCTTCACAAGTGTTTTGTGCGAGTAGAAAACGTTAAAGGGGCAGTATGGACAGTGGATGAACTAGAGTTCCAAAAACGAAGGCCACAAAAGATCAGTGGGTATGTCCACCATGTTTGAACTTCTTAGCCTAGCTTGGATCATGCTTACAGTTTAACGTAGAGGCTTTTGGCTGCTAGCTGGTGTTAGACCAACCACAGGTGGTTTCGCATTGTTTCAGTTAAGGGAAACCAAGACAAACATCTCATCACTACTGTTTGTATGCCCACCAGTACCCTGACCCTGCTTGCTTGGTGTTTGTTGCATCACATGCTAGTAGCTTTTAGGTGGCAATGCATATTAACCCTCACAAACCATTTGCTTATGCTTATTGCATTTTATTTTCTTTTTCCTTTTCCCTGTATTTGATGTCTGTTCTGTCCCCGATCCCGTGTCCCTTTGTTTCCACTTCATCTCCTTTGCTGCTGCTCTTGTCCCAGGGTGCCATTCGCACCAACCTCTCACTGCATAAGTGCTTTATCAGAGTAGAGGATGAGTTTGGGTCCTTTTGGACTGTTGATGATGAAGAGTTTAAACGTGGCCGTCATATTCAACGAGGCCGTCCTCGAAAATACTGCCCTGATGAAAACTTTGGCGAGCTTGTTGCACAGTAAGAGCTTTTACTTGCTTTAATTTTTTTTTCTGCTGTTGCTTTGCTTTGCATGATTTACCCATCTCATGTAGACTTGCATTTCACAAAATAGCGACATCACCTTTGCTGCTAAAGAAACTAAAGTTTTGGTTGTTATGTGTATTTTGTGTGTCCTGCTCTGATAATCCAAATGCCTGTAGTAATAACTCTACTTTGACATGTTTGTTATAGCAGTTGTTTATAGTGCAATGTAGACTAAAATAATTATCCACGCTAGTGCAGATATGCTGCTGTAGACCTGTCAGGAAGACAGATACATGCCAGGAAAGGCTTCAGATAAGTTTTAATTCTGATATTTTCCTTTACCTTCAGCTGTATGCTTTGTTCTGCAACTCTTAATCAGAAATAGAGTAAGATGCTTATAGGACAGAAATGCTGAATTAACTTGAAGAAGTTTGAAAGTGCAGTGGGACCAGCTGTAAAGATGGTCATCAACAGACCATCCTGTGTCTACAACAGCCACACACAAATATTCCTGGGGTTCCCAAGCTAATTTTCTTTGACCTTTACTTGAAGGCAATCTCACCAGGACCAATGATCCTTGCTGGTTTCTGTGGGAGGGGCTCAGTTGAGACTCTTCTCACCATGATTTATTCCCACATGACAAAAAAAAAAATGCCAGCCAGTGATAAAACTTCAGAGATTCTTTTTATATTGGCACTCTCTATTTGTATTCAATTATTTTTAATTTTTTCTCCCCTCTGGTGAAACCAGGGACATTTAGATACCTGCTAAAGAGAGAGTGTAAATGCTTTGCATTCATTTACATCAAATCCAGCCCCATATGTAAACTTACAGTGACTAAAATAAGGGTCCAAAATCGCACATCAGAATATTTTTTTACTAGAACAGCCTTTAGGGCACCCTGTTCTGTTGTGTGGTCTGAACTGCTTTGCCACAGAGCAGCAGGACCTGTTGTTGTGCTTCCAAGCTCACAACCCCAAACTCTTTGGGGCAATGCAGTCCCTCATTGGGGCCGCTCACTGTTTGCCTGTCAGGAGATAACGGGGCTCAAATCCACTCTCATCGTGGTACTTTGCTCCACTGTGAGGGTCTCTGCTGCCAGCAACTTTGAAGATAATTTGCATGAAGTAGTATTTAAAACATCCCATGATGCTTTTGACCATAGCCTCCTCATGATGGACTGGTAACTGGCTCACAGACACGATGAATGTTGGAGAATTTCTCCTGCACACAGCTGAAGTGAGCAGAGATGCCAAGATGTGCTACTAACGCAGGGTAGTAGAACACATGGTGAGGTAACGTCAAGAGATAATGATGTTCCTTATTTAGTAAAGGCAAATGCAATAACCATAGCCTAAAACTCAGATATTTTCTTTACATTAAGGAAAAGAGGAATGAAAGAGAAGTTGTGTGGAAGAACAGTCTCAGCTCTAGTTTTCTGGTGTGGGAGGAAGCATTACATGCTTGAAACACTCGTACAGAAGTTGGTTGCATTTAACTCTCCTTTTTATGTTTTTCTTATGCAGTAACCCTTCTCTTATTAAAAACATACAGACCAGCCACACCTACTGCACACCTCTCAATGCTGCTTTACAGGTAAGATTAATGACTGTAGCAAATATGCAACAGAGGCGTGTGTCTTCCCCACTCATTTCAAAATATATTAGCCTTGCTCTAATTAGATATTAAATTTTAATTCCGTTAAACTTTTTTCTTAAGTGCATAAAGCATCATAGTCCCTGGAGGCAAACACATATCAGGCTGCTTCAGCATTAGCTAGATGCTTAGCATTTTGAATATTGTGGCAAAAAAATTAAAAGTTCACTTATTAATATTTATCAGCAGTATCATAATTTCCATCCTCTTATTTCAGAATTTCACTTGAGGCAAAAATACCACAAGTGTAATTACTCTAGCACAGCTATTAATGTGCTGAATGATAGGATACTGTGGCACGTGACCTTCTATTGTTCATGGGTTTAAAGAGAAAGCAGATCATTTTTCCCCCCTGTTCTTCTAAGGGCTATTTTTGCATATCTCCTATTGTTGGTAAAAAATAAATGTTGCAGTTCCTTATAGAAAAAAAACCCTCATTTTTATGGGTTCCAACTGTGCTGTAATTGTAAGACAAAAATTCTCTTCTTTCACAACGTAGAAATACACAAAGTGTTAAGTGCACAATTAATAACTTGCAGCCTAAAACTATGCACATCTCCAGCCCTTTTTCATGTGCCATGTATCAGGTTGGCAGTTTTTTTCCTTCTCTCTACAATTTCTGAGTCTATCTCAAAGATCCCAGCTAACATCAGTATTTGCAATAGGAAGATCCAAATGCATTACTGTGTCCTGAGTTGCAGGGGAGGTTGGTTGTGGGGATGTTCAAGGCTTTTCCATATAGTGTGAATTAATCTGGGAGGCAACACCATGCACGGTTGCACCCCAGTTGTTTATTGAGGGTTGCTTGTCAAGAAGTTCACTGAGGGCCATGGATATTTGCTTGGCCAATTGTACTTTGTAGGTCTAGCAGACTTCTCTTTTCAGAACCAAGAAACATTATTAGGAGCAAAGCTATGTTCTGCCTTTCTTCTAATTATTTGAGTTTACGCAGTAACTTCTGAAAGGCAGAGGAAAGCATGTTTAAATGAAGCAACTGTAAATACCATTCATTAGTAACTTATTTTCCCTTGAGTCTTGTGAAGTGTGATTTTTAAAGGCTGCTTTGTCTCTTGAATAGTATTAAGATTACAAGCACATTTTACATTCATGAGGCTGAAAGGCAAAAATGAAATGATCCTGCATTTCTTCACATTGTTAACTATGTGACTAATTTCAATTAATATGCTTATCATACGGAACTGTTCGTGTTTTATTTCTGAAACACGTGTCGTTGTCGTCATCTCTATCCATTCTTGTCTTTTGTGATAACCTCCAAACTGTTTCCATTTCCCACCTCTCCTGGAAGTGGCATGTGCTTTTGCCCCCCCATAGCACTGTGTGAACCCATTTGACGGGGAGAAGAGCCTGGGCCAGATTTGCCACTGCTTGTGTGGCTCTTATGATAAGTAGGGGTGAGCAATATTCATTGCACTGAGACAGGTCCCCCTTTGGGTTGAAAATACACCAGCAGGTTCCTCACCTCTCTCCTCCAATGCTGGACTTCGGAGGCAAAATTCTGGCAGGTGCTGTAATAGGTAGTGGTTTGGGCTAAGCTGTGCTGGTGCCACGTGGGCAGTTCAGACCTTGCTGGGACAACAGCCTTCCTCCTAGGACATGAGGCTGCTTTACCTGCCAGTGCCTACATTCAGTCTTAATTAATAATTAAGGAGCAGCATTCCCCTGGCTTTTGCAGGCACCTACAATGTCCTGTTCAGCAGGCAGGGGGATGGCACAATGGGCTGTGTGCTGCTGGGAGGCGAGGCTGTGGGTGGCAGAGGTGCCCCTCACCTTCACCCATCTCCTCCATCTATTTTCCCTCGTGGCCAGCGAGAAGTAGCAGCTCTCTCCCTGCTTTGTGTGTGGATAGTAGAGGGGACTCCCAATTCTCACCAGTGGTCTCTTTTCCCAGTGGGTTGCTGGGGGCTCCCAAAACACCCCTCTCCTCTCTTCTTATCTACTCCTCATGTCCCACCTCTCCCCCAGTAAATTGCTTTACTCCAATTACAAGTTATCACGATGGGTGAAGAACTTGTGTCATTATTTTGCCAAGTGCAGGAAATGTGAACCATTCTTTGCATCCCCTAATCACAATGAGTTTGCCGGTTGTTGAATCATTCAAGAAGATAAAAATAATCCTTCTCCTTAGAATAGCTTTTTTTAATCATGTGTCACACATAGGGCTGCACATGGGGAGGTCAATGTAAAGAAGAATAAAAGGGCTGTGCTCCTGAAGATGCTGCAGTCAGGGCTGTTTGTGCCCCCCTCCCCCCCTTCCCATCTCTCTTTCCGCAGCCCAGGCTCTGGCTGTGCTTGCCTGAGAACAAGTCTGCGGTCTCGGGTGGCAACGAGCAAGTTTTGTCCCACGAATTAGGAGCAGATGAGGGCATTTGGGGGGAGTACATTTGCATGAATTCCCCTCCCCGTGCGCAGGGTTTGCATCATGCAGACCTGGAGCCTCATAGAGTTTTTTGGCTCTGCAACTGCAGCCGGCTGACCTCCCCCTAGTGCAGGTCGAGCACTGCCAGGCCAGCGTCTGTGGCGCTCCAGCATGGACCTGTCTCACAAAGCTCTGAATGATGTCAGTGGGGTCTGGCTGGGCTGCGTGAAATGGTTAAATGTCCTTCTCAGCCTCAGAAAGCCATGTGTCCCATCTCCACTGAACACTGGACTCCTCTGGGGCTCGGGGCTTCTGCACTCCCACCACTGCCGCGCCAGGCACAGAACTGTGCTGACAACATGAGCTAATGCTGACACACAGTAAATATTAGCAGGCAGAACAGTGGGAATCAGAAGGAAAATATTTAACAGTTCATTCTCTTCCTACAAAGATTTCCATTTAGAAAGTTAACTCCAGTGTGCCTCTGCATGGTATTTCTTTAGAACAAGAGAAAATCCAAATAAGGAGCTCAGATTTGTAATAGTTCAGGTAAGAGCTGAGCTGCTGATGCTTAAAAAATTTCACATGGACTGGTTCAGCTCTCAGGTAGATCAGTGCAACTCTGATTGATCCAGTTCATGCTAACCACAGTTTCACACTTGTGTCGTGAGAAAAAACAAAACTTGGTAACACCATCCTGCTTGGTGCCTGCGTGCTCTGGTAGGAAGGAGTTATCAGCTGAAAGCCTTCTCATTTTTTTCCCATTTCATTAAAAACAAACCCCTAACCCAGACCTAAGCCATAAAAAACCCCAAAGCCTCAGACATAATTTTGCAAAATGAGCATAGGAAAGGACATTTTAGTTTTTCCAGGGGGTGTAATTCCAAATAGGGAGTGGAAAGCTCTGTCCTCTCACAAGCCAATACAGCTATGAATGCTTAAACCCAGATGTAAATGATGTTAAATTTCCCTTGGTGGAATCAGGGTAATACCTATCAGGAAGCACAATATTTTAAAAAAGCAGTAATTGCAAATAATGTAAATGTGGAGGATGTTTTGGAATCAGTGAGCATGTTGTGCAATGTATAAAAACATTAGTCATGGCTCTTCATATATTTGTTTGTGTCCTTGGCAGGCTTCAATGGCTGAGAACAGTATACCTCTATACACTACTGCTTCCATGGGAAATCCCACTCTGGGCAACTTAGCCAACGCGATGAGGGAAGAGCTTAACGGTGCAATGGAGCATACGAACAGTAACGGGAGTGACAGTAGTCCAGGACGTTCCCCTATGCAAGCAATGTAAGTATGGTAGAGGCGAATGTGTGGCTCTAGGATTTGTCTTATGTCTGCTGAAGTGTGGCTTTGGAGACCTGTGTGGTTGGTTACTGAGATTCATGGATGGAGCAGCAAAAGTAGACATCTCCATCTGGGGACATACTTAGGTTGGTGAGAACATAAAAGGGCTGCTTACCAATTTGCACATAAAACCAATTAGTTCAGTCCAGTCTGACAGGCACAGAAAGCTATAAAACTGTTAAATTGTTTACAGTTGTCACCTTTAAACCTTGCAAAACCTCACAGGCACCTAACTGTGTTTCTTAGAGAAAAAAATGTGATTCCTCTCTGCTCTTGTCCACACCACAAGCAGGGCTGGTGGGGCAGAGCTGGGAAGTGGGCTTGTTTGGTGGCTCTCAAAAAGCCACTTGACTCTCAATGGTCTGGCTAGGCATTAACTGTGGCACACGTGAAGGTCTGTGTGATTTATAGATTGCTCTTAAAATATCAAAAGGAAAATTAATAGGAGTGTTATAGCAACAGATGGCAGTGTAATGAGTGCATATATAACCACATGAAGTCATGGGGGATCGTTGGCCCTGCTCAACATGAATGGCACCCGGGCAGTGAGCTGGCGCGGGAAGGGGTAAGGCAGGAAGGGTGTGATATACCCCGATGGGTGTGTTCAGTATTTATGGGGTGACAGAGTGAGTTTGCAAAGCTGTAAACTCCCCTCTCCCCTCAAATTACATACCAAGTAATTGGTGGCTGGTGAGGAAGCTGGAGTTTGTAAGTCTTGTAGTTCTCCAAAAGCTCTGCAGAGCAGTTGGCTATCTGTGTGAGTGTGGCCAAAGCCACGCTGCCTTTCTCCTGCCTCTTCCTGAAAGCAGGCTGTAAAATTACTGACTGACTTGCCACGGCTCACGTTACGCTTTAAAATTTAGAGAACTAATTTGTAGTCTTTTACTTCAAAGTAATTTGAATCAGGGTTTTACAAAAGTAAGTCTAAATCAAAAAGTAGAAAAACATTAACCTAATACTGTGATAGTAATTAGTTGTGAAACTAATTATCATTTAATGGCAAAAAAGTTTCCCACCTGCATAATATGTTGTCAGAGGGGAGGGGGCACGAAGGAATCTGAGGCTCTGGATACTTTGATATCGCAGCGTTCTAAATCCGTGCACAAAGTGCTTTGAAAAAATAAAATCTTTAAAGATGGCAACATTCATTTTTAATTAATAATTAATTTAAACATTGTCTTTTACCATTTACTTCAAAACATTCAAATAATGTGTTTAGCTTTCCCAGCGATTGTTTGTGCAGCATTAATTATCTCTCCCAAAGTACCGTTGCATGACACACTTTCTATCTCTCACAAACGGATTCATCTTCAGGCAGTTTGAGTCACAATTCGTTATCCTCTCTGCCCGTGACCACATAGGGCTGGCATGAAGGCGGAGTGGAGGGACGTGGCTTTCCTCCAGAAACAAGACTTCTCCCAAGGGTTTCTCCTGGCCAGCAGACAGGGCTGAACGTTTATGATGTTGCGTTAATCCAAGTAATTAGTTTTTTGCAAGTTCAAGGCTAGTGTAGTTCATGCACTTCTCATTTCACCTAAGGTTTCGTTGTCTTTGAAGAGACTATGAGGAGGGAAAAATAACCCAGTTGAAACAGGCTAGGACATCTTCCAGAGCTGTGCGTAGCTGTGGCCTTTGTTGCACTTAATAATCATCTCTTAGCACATTGATACCAAGGTGAGGGGCACAGAACAGATACTGGAGAGAAAGAAGGTCGGGGGGAGGGATGCCTCATTTTCATTATTCACCAGAAAATCCAATTTTCTGTTGTAATATGGAAATGATTGTTTCCTGAGTGTTTTCATTTTCTCAGAATTGATAATATATGTGTTCTCTGCTGAACATTTCTTTTTGCTTAAGTAAAATGTGGCTGGGTGATGTTCCAATACCAGTTCCTGCACTTCCCTATTAAAATGGTGTTTCTAAGTAGTTGGAAGGGATCTAAAGCCAGAACACTATTCGCACGTCGCGGGGTTTACCCTGTTTACTAAATAAAATCATGAGTCAACAGCACATTTCCAGACATGGTGCAACCTCTTATTTTCCATAAGCCTGCTTTCTTAACGCCATTCCAGTTTTCTTCTCAGAACAGATTTCCTTGTCATAATGCAAATTATTTTTTAAACAATTTCAGTATATTAGAATAAATCAAGCTTTAAACTTTATTGTAAGGTTTAAAGGACCTTGTTAACATGACAGCTAAGAAGTCTAACACTTAGCTGAAGTCTTATTACGACTCATTCATTTGCTTTTTATGACACATTCAACCACAGTTAGGGGTTTTGGTGGGTTTTTTTTTTTCAGTTCCTTCTCTCTCCCTCCTTTTGAAACACGAGAAAGTAGTCGCATAATTACAGCTTGGGGACATAACACTTTCATCCTGATATGCTCCAAAGGTAGCCACAAAGCAAACTACTCCATGCTGTGTGCACCACCAGAACCCGGTGGCTTTAAACAACAGTCAGCTTTATTAAAAACTCCTCTGTTCCCAGAGTGGACAAACAAAAGAATTACTCAGATGTGAAAAGAAGAGGAATCTGTGTTCAGCAAGGTTATTTATTGTTAACCCCTTCTGGAGTCTTAGGCATTTACTTAAAAGGAACTTGCTGGAATTCTGCTACTATGAAACCAGAAATGGGAAATCCTTTCCTTTTTTTTTTTTTTTTCCCCCCCTCCTTTCTCTCCCCCTCCCTTTCCTTTTTCTTTTTGCCTATCCCAGCATTTACCTATTCTGTAATTCAGGAGATGGAATTCTTTAGTCTCTAAAGGAAGTTTTCGTTCTCCAGTTTGGGGTTTTGGTGAGGTGGTAAATAGATTCAGACTTACTTGAGAAATGCGAAAGTCTGCCTTTGCCTTTGAGTTTAGTTAAGCCTATTTATTTCAGTCACTCTGAAATGTTTGAGGAAAGTCACTGATTCAGTAAGGTTTCCTCCTCACACACCACATTGTGGTTACAAGTGACAGATTACACAAGGAGTCTTAATTTTTTTGTTGTTTTCCATGCAGATCTCTCCCTGGGGGACTGTTATCACCCAGATAACCCTCCTAATTTGGGGGATGGAGTTTATGCCAAGCTTGCTGTCTGATGTTTGTGCAGCATGTGAGCTGCTGGAGGAGGCTGGTGTGGCTGTGCCTCCCCATGGCTTTGTGACCCTCTCTGGCTTTGTCTTGCTCAGGGTTGAGCAGCCCTTTTCAGTACTTGGCACTTGCTTCGCTTTTCACTCCTCAAGTTTTGTTTTTCTGACTTCTGGGAACCACACCAAACCTCAAAGAGAAACTCAGTTAAAACCACCTGGTTTCACCTGCTTTCATAACAAAACCAGAAGAGGGGCAGAGTTTGCTTTGGAAAGGTTCAGGGACCTTTGAAGGAGCTTTCACAGCATTTTGGGTGGTTACGAGACCAGCGGATACCTATCTGATCTGCTGGCACCTCTTCACTTCTGTCCTCTGGTGGTAGTGTGGGGATGTGGTGGGACACTGAGCACCTGTTGGAGAAGCTCCCATCTAAGTGCTGAGGCCACTTCTACTGCACGCTATGTGCATTCTCCTCTCTCCTTTGAAAATTTCCCATCTGCATTTATCAAAATCATACTTCTTTATAAAAAAAATGAATTAAAATAAGCCAAGTAGCAGCATCAAAACCAGACAAGCAAGACTTTTACATTAAAACAGCAGTAAAAAAGATCACTGCCATAGAGGCCGAGCAGCACACTTTTTCTCTGTATGTGGAGCCACTCTTTCCCCTTTTTTTTTTCTTCTGTGTTCCATTCCATATTTGCTCACAAGTGAGGGGCCCCACAGCCTACTCATAATATAAGGAGGTTTTTTTTTTCTAGTTGCAAATAATCAGCATGTTTTCATGTTGGCTCAGGCCACGAGCTGCTGGGATGGTTAGCACATCCACGCCTCGGAGATGACAATCCGCTCAGGAGACTTCTTATATGCTTAAGCTAATTCTTAATCGTCTCCTCCCAGTCTGTATTTTTTTTACCCCTCCTTTTTCAATAATTAGGTCAAAATTGTATAAGCAACATCTCTCTCCTTGTAATTTTTGCAGAAGTTACACAATATGCAGAGGGAGTTTTTTGCTGCCAGGGATGTGTTGATAGGACACATAGTAGTGAATTTGAGGGGGAAAGGGGTGTCTGTGTGTGGATGCTGCATCACTTCTTTGCACCATTCCTTGCTTGGATGGTTGGAAAGGTGCAGTTAATACTTAAGTATTGATCTAGCACCTTACAACTGAAGAAGCAGAAATATGCAGGGACTTGAAAGGTATTCACAGCTCACATTAGAAATGTCTGTAGTCAGCAAGTTGGATACTTCCTAAACCGATCCAGGCTTAAGCCAAAATAAATAATAGGGTGTGGTACAGCTTTGCACACTATGCAAGGGTACAACTGCTTCACCAAGTCACTTGAAGAAGGCAGGCTTAGCTTTAGTTTGCACGTGGACACCAAGTTGGTGATTTATTCTTGCTGTCCCAGCAGTGTGACAGAGTACAAAGTGTAGTTCTTGTCCACACAAAACATAAAATAAAATTCGGTTAAATCATTTTAAAGTAAAGCTGCTCAAGTTTTGTGCTTCAGTTGATGTTTTCACGGAGCATACATGAAAGGGTTAAATCAGCCCATGTGGAGAAAAAAACAAGACACTAGGAGGTGGGTATCAACTCAGTGAGAGACAGAATGGGACTTGAACTCATTAACACTTTATTTTAAGGGATTGCCTACAACATCAATTATTTAGGAAGCAAACAGGGTCTCCATTGCTGTGTCGCATTATTAATACTTGGTAATGTCAATAAAATCCTACTTTCCTCTAAAGTCCCACCAACAAGACACTGTTGACTCACATGGCTGGTTTACATTTCAAAAGCTGCTGGGGGAAGAAAAAAAAAGAAAAAAGAAAAAGGTAATTTGTATTTGTATAGGATTTGTTGTAAATATGATTTACGAACAACATTTTCAATTGTTATCGTACCCGTTTTGAATGACCAAGCCCCCTTCCCCTGCGGGTTATTCATGTGCTGTGCCATAATGAGAAATTTGGCAGATCTCATCTCTTTAGTACATCCTTGTGCCCACCCCGAGCTGGGGATCATGTTCTGCCTTGTTTACAGCTGACAGTGTTATTATTCTCGTTAGGACTGTGCTTTCTTATCTTATTGTTGTGTTGAGCGAGCCTTTTCCTCTCTGTTTGTGTTTCCTGGCAGGGCTTTTCTTCCCTTATTGACAGTTTGTAAAAATATGCATTAATTTGGAGTTTAAAGCATGTATCATGGTGTCTCTTTGCTGTGTTTGCTTGAAGTTGATTAATGATAGAACCTCACTTGGGGTCGTCCTCTGGAGAGTTGTCTCACAGGTTCTGCATGTTAACGAGAGATGCCGCACACACAGCGAGCGATGATTAGCCCAGCCTCCGCCAGCTCGCCAGGCTGACAAACTGCTGCTCTGCTGTTTGGATGCTTATTCCGCTTATTTATCCAAAGATTGTATTAATCAACTTAATATGTCAGCTGAGAGCGTTTTCTCTCCATCTCGAGGCAGAAACCCTATTGAGGTGCTCCTCCCAGAGTTGTTTTCTCAGGGAAGTTGAGCTCTTCCTGCCTGGTGTAGCCTTCGCTTGGCTTCAGCAGCCAGTGCAGAAGTGGAGGGTCTTCTCCTTGGTGACCTGGAGTGTTTAGACCTGGCACACTGAGTCTGAGCCCCCCAAACCACCTTGCCTTTCCACCCAAACTGACGGAGCTGTCAGAACCATGCTTTTAACAAGCAGCTTGCTGATTGACCCTGGTTTTGTTTTCCCAGGCACCCTGTGCATGTCAAAGAAGAACCGTTAGACCCAGACGAAAATGAAGGCCCGCTATCCTTAGTGACAACAGCCAACCACAGTCCAGATTTCGATCACGACAGAGATTATGAAGATGAACCTGTAAATGAGGACATAGAGTGAATATGTCTGACATCGTTATCCTGAGAATGAAGATTGGAAGAACATGTCAAACTTATCTGTGAAATCTCTCCATTATTGTACAGTCTGGAGGATTCTCAGTCCACTTTGACAACTATGAAATATGTTAACTCTTAGTGCCATCAAGTATCCCATTTGGGAGTATTTTTGATTTTTCTACTTTTTGTTGAAAAAAGGAATTTGTACTCTGTGCATTGGATGGACTTGTTTGGTACTTGGGATTTTCCTCTCTTACAGTCAACATCAGTGTTGTAAATTTGCTAAACTGATTCACTTGCATTTAGCAGCCAGCTGTGGACTGCAGGTCCTGCCAATTTTGGACACTTGAGGACATCAAACTGAGCATGTACACCTGAACTGCAGATCAAGTCTTTGCCCAGATTTTAAGGATTCCAATGGACAACATATTTGCACAGTACTGCATGTTGATTATCACTGCCTTTACTCCATTTTTTTTGTTGTTGTTGGTTTTATTTTTTTGGTTGGTTTCTTTTTTTTTTTTCCTTTTTTGCTTCCATTTGGGATGGGGAAGGCCTGTGTGTGCACGTGGGTGGATACGTGTGTGTGCGTGTGAGTGTGTATATCGGGGAGGGGTTACAAGGAAAAATTATCCCAAACTTTTTAATGTATTGCTTTTCTTCCCCCTGCCCCACTTCTCCTCTACCATTTTAAGTTCTGACCTCAGGCCTCATCCGGGCCCAGGGCCTCTCGGAGGCTTCAACGTTTTCTGTACTTTGTGATGAATGTTAATAGGTGTTTTTATTATACGAAGCTGAATGTCATTGAATTGTTTGTAGTTTTTCCTGTCATTCATTCCAGTTTCCTTCAGATGCCACCATGTTTTCTTTAGCTATGGAAAACATTCCATTTTGGTGTCTACCTTTTTTTTTTGTTATTCTTTTTTTTTTTTGGTGTTGTTGGTGTTGTTTTTTTTGGAAAGGTCCCAAATGCTGCACTATACATGTGGAAGGGTTTTCCAACAGAGAGAGAGGAACGAAGTACTGCAAGAATGAGAATGAATGACAGATGAACATAGAAACACTGTAGGAAGCAACACAGATTCATTCCACAAAGCAGTATTTTTAATATATTTTGGGTTGGGTTGGGTTTTTTGGATTTTGATTTTCTTTTCTTTGTTTTTGGCAGCAACGGTGAATATTAACAAATGCCACAAAATTGAACAGCACAAAGAAATATATGCAGCACCACCAGAGTTCACTTTTATTAGAGGATGAGTAGTACAGTGGCAGGTTCTCGGTTCTTGAACACGAGTTCTAATGGGTCAACAAATCTGGAATATCTAAGAATACCGAGATGGGCACCTATACATTTATTAGTACAATTGTTTTATTTTTTTTATTACTATTTTTTTCTTTTTGCATTTGCAAATAGTGGTTGGAAAGATGACTTCATTAAATTGTTATTGTACGTGGTGATGTTTCACGGTTAAAAATCAGTTCAGGATTGCTTGGTGGCATTAATCTGTTTGAATACAAATTAGATTTCAGATTGAACTTGTTACGGGAGTTAATAAGGAGGGAGCCCCACTAATGCTGAAGGGTTCATGTTCAGCTGTGCAAATCCAGTACCGCAGTTACCTTTGTTATGCAATATTACACCAGCCAGCGTGGAAACCTCGCCGGAGGAGACAGGAGATCGCGCCGGGGCTTGGTAGGCAAAACTGGCAAAGGCTCTTCAAAGCAAACACGACATACAAAAGATTTGTTAGGATAGGTCAGTAAACCTTGGTCACCAAACACCTAAACATTTTCACTCTGCAACCACTTTTCCGTCACTCATTTATTTATGTAGGACTGTAGCTTTTTTTATTATTTCAAAAAGCCTTTCAGAGCTTAATTTATATTCTTCTTTGTAACTTTTTTTTCCTAAAATTACCAAAGATATTACACAAAGGTAAATTATGTTCTCTGTTATATGCTTTATCTTATGAAGCCAAATATCCTCTTATTGTTGATCAAAGGAGGTTGAAGAATTTAGAGGGTAATGACAAGATGTGGGCTATTGCTAACCTGAGAGGGAAACTGCTCCTTTATTCTAGAAAATTTAGAAGGCCAAGTAGATTGTCTGAACCAAAGTTGTTACTTTTTATTTGCAGTTCTTTACAGTGACCAAAATGAAAAGTCTGTAAAGAGGAATCGAGGAGAATCTTTGAGGCTAAAACTAGGAATCAGTGTTACTGGTAGAGCTATGAGGAGGGAGCTGGAGAAAGCCAAGACACGGTTATTTCGTGGAAAATTAGTGTCAGATAAAGGAGACAGTTTAATAAAATACAGAAGAGAACAGAAAAGCTCTCACAATTTTAACTGGACCACATAATAGTATTTGTAGAATTAAAATTTAAAAAAAAAAAAAAGTTTGGTCTTTGGTTCTACAGATTGTGTGCCACTTCTGTTTCAGGACTGTGCTGGGATGACTGCTTTAGTTTTGGTTGATCTTGGCCCATTTGCTCAGTTCTGTTTTGTTTCTGGTCAGCATTTCTCATAAGGAAATAACACTCCTGTCCGCTCCTAAGCTTTGGTACAAGAAAATGTTATTGGCAGTTACTTTTATAAAACTTAACTCTGCTTTCTGTTTTGAAAGACAAAAAAAAAAAAAAAAAAAGG
>VWZX01003696.1:0-17323 GCA_013399015.1 Galbula dea | reverse complement strand
AAAAAAAAAAAAAAGGGCAGTCCGTGGTCATTTGAAACATTCTTTGTTTTTTCATCTAAATTCTATCCAGGCAGCTTCGTGACGTGCCGGCGGTAGCCAGATAGGGATCATGGGAGTTGAGCCCTGTGCTTCTAAACTGAGTGGTTTGCTGGTTAGTTCGATATTCAGAAGGGGGATAAAAATCTGGTAGATTAGTTCATTCTCAGCATGTGTAGCTAGACATGAGTAAAGATAACAGCATGAGAAACTGTTAGTACGCATACCTCAGTCCAAACTGTTAGGGAATGAGTAAATAAAAAAAAAAAATACATTTCACTCAGTTGCACTTAGTTGTATGTCTTGC
This sequence comes from Galbula dea, assembly GCA_013399015.1. Lineage (NCBI taxonomy): Eukaryota > Metazoa > Chordata > Aves > Piciformes > Galbulidae > Galbula > Galbula dea. Next base: position 16,980 of record VWZX01003696.1, on the reverse strand, counting down.
ATGCTTAGTCTAAAGACTGTAGCAAAAAGAAAAAAAAAAGAAAAAAAAAGAAATAAACCATTAGACTTTACCATATCTGGCAGGTGTCGCAGCCTCGCAGAAGAACCAACTGAAAATCTCAGGCTTTACATCAAGCAAACTTCACTATGATTTTTACAATTCTGATTCTGTATCCCTTTGGATATACAGTTGCTTCTTTAGGGAGGGGTTTATTATGTTGTACATATATATCCCACTGTGTCTGTGTGAGCCTTTGTCTTTTGGGGGGAGGGTGGGGAGGGAGGAAAAGGTGGAAAGGTCCTTTTTTTTTTTTTTTTTTTTTAGATATCATTCCTCAAAAGGAATAAATGCAGACCTGTTTGTCAAAACACCTTTTGCTTTTTGTGCAACTGCTTTATATTAACTATACTAAAAAAAAATAGCTTTGAAAAAAAAAAACCTACTGTATGTAATGGAATTGCAGAATACGCTGCACATGTATTTTATTTAGTTATCCTTGCTTTAAGAATATTGGATGACATTTGCTGACATGTGGGAGAAAATCCCTGACTTTTTTTTTCAGCTTTTAAATTGTAACATAGTTGACAGTTGTTTTTTTTTTTTCCTCCTGTTACCATTGATTGAAGCATTTTTGTACAGTTTTTGTGTTTAAGCTGGGTTTTTTGATACTTTCCCACCCCTTCTGTTATCTTACCACTGCCTTTTCTGGCTGTCTTAAAACAAAGTTCATATNATAAAAAAAAAAAAAGAAAAAAAAAAAAAGATGTTTTTCTCCTGCTGCAGTAAATATTTTGCATGATAAATTCCAGGGTCACACTTTCAAAGTTTATCAGTGAAGTAGTGATTAATAATGGGGAGTGTCAAACTATTGAACTTTTGTATAAAAACAAACAAAAAAACTTTACAAGGTGCCAAGATGTAAAGACAATTTGTTACATGTTTTTTTTCTCAAAGAAAAGCGTACATTATGAAAGTAGTACCATGTATCAGGTAAATCGCTGTCAGGAATGAGAGTCAAAGCCTTCCTTGTCCACTCAACAACAACAAAACCCCAAGTTTGTAAATGTAAAACCTGTTAGGTTTCTGCATTCAACTAGGAGTGATACGAAAAATCAAGGCTTATGTAGAATAAATGACCATAAAAACAAAAACCCAAACCTTTTTTGATTCTCACTCACAAGAGTCCAGCTGCAGGTCCTGCATCTCCCCTCTCCTGTGAAGCTCTTGCTTCAGGAAGAGACTGGGGCAGGGGTTCTGGTTCTACAGATATTGCAGGTCATGAGCTATTTTATATATATATACATAACATAAAGAGAGAGAGAAAGTTTTTAGAAACAATTTTGAACTGTTGTAGTTTCCAGCTCGCCAATAACCTCATGTTCATTATTGCATGGGAAAAGAAAAAGTGTTTAAACCTCTTTTGAAATCCTTTGGTACCTTTGGTTAATGAACCCAGGGCAGTTTTTAGATCTTTCCTAAGTCATTTAGTATTCTAGTCTTGCGAGGTGAACTTGCAGTTAACGACTATGTTTTAATGGGCCCAGAACAGGTAACAAAAGTATCTTCTACCCATAAGCCTTGATGAAAATGGTACAGTCCAGACTGTTAGCATGGTGCTTTGTGTGTATGTGCTGCCAGTAACAAGATTTTTTTTTAATTATTTTTTTTTGATAAGGCATAAAAGAAACTCATTCCTTACATCAACTGTAATTCCATCATTCCATGTCTGTTGATACAGACAATAAAAAATGTTGTGTAGTCAGTACTAATTACTGACATTATAGCATTCTCAAATGCAATAAAAATGCTGGTTGTTCACACTGGTAATGTGAGTTGCCATGTCCTAAGTTTTTATTTTGTTCCCTCCCTCCAATGACTCCCAAGTCACATCCCTCGGGCCCCAGCGCTGACCCATGGAGCAGCTGGTTGCGTCTCGCCCGTGTCCCAGCACGGTCATGAACAGTCTCACCGCTCTGCTTGGGTCTCCTCCAGTCACTTCCAATGAGAAGATATTTTAGCAGTGGTTTCACAGCCAGTCTGGTCATTGAGGCTTCAGCACTGGAAGCAAGAAACATGCTGCCATGCAAAGAATTCATCTGCTTTTCCAAGAAGGTCAGTCCATCAGTGTTTGACCATTAGGATCACAGACAGCTGAGGGTATTTGCTTTCTCATTGGACTCTACTTCAAAGGGGAAGGCATGAAAGAAGGGGTTTGGGGCCTCATCCTGCAGATCCTTCCAATTGCAGTGCCCTGATGGGAGCTGTGCTGCTGGGTTCTGTAGGAGGAGTTGGTCGTGTGTCGTGTATGCAAAAAAGGTTTTGCAGGATCAACCTCTTGGTCCACAATACCATGAGGAACAAAGTCTCAAGTGATGCCCGACACACTTCAAAGGAAAAGCCCACCTTCTTTTCTTTCGAGTAAGCACACATTTATTTTCTTCATCAAGTTTTATAAAGAAAAATAAAATGTTTAATAACTAGCATTAGCAGCAAACTGAAATTTCAGAGGAGAGATTTTTCATGAATAATTCATTAAAATTTCACATCTGCAAGATTAGTCATCCAAATAAAATGCTAATGTCAAAAACACTCACCGTCTATAATATTCTCATCAAGAAATCTTTTTGCATATAATGATAAATGCTTAAATTAGTACAAATGATTTTATAAAAATATTCTATCATAAAATTACACCAGATAACTACTTTTTTGGGGGGGAGGGAAGGGGAGAATCTTTGCACGCTCATTATAACACATCTCAAAATGGTATTGACTGGTTGATTTTAATAATCAAAATATAGGGAATAAAATTTGGATTTGGTTGTGTATTGCACTTTTATCAGTGGTGAGATTTTAGTAAACTGGAAAGGTGCAACTTTGGGGATTAAAATATCTCCCAAGTCACAGTAAGAGAGTGTTAGGTCAGAACTTGATTTCTGTTTTGTCAGGAGTGTTCTGCATCTGTAAAATGTGTAAAATGTGGGTGGGAGAGTCTTCTCCAGGTAGAGGAGTATGTCCTCAAATAAGTCCCTGCAGGGCTCTCATCTCCCTGGACATCTCTGCACTAGCAGGATAGCTCAGAGACCCGAGTGTGGTGGTTATTGGCCAACTTTCTGTGGCCTCTGGTTTTAGGAGAGCTGCTGGGGTAGGTGCCAAAAGCAGCTTGTGCCGAGGAGCTGGCACTGAGTTGAGGAGCAGGATCAGGCCCTTCCCCTCCCAGAGAGTTACTGTTGCCCTAGCAGTGGATGAGAACCTGGCTCTTTGCAACATATTGTATCATCTTTGTGTTATTAACCCTGTTCTCCTCCGTGGCTGCTCTATCGTGGAACATCATATAATGCCTTCCTACCTCACAGCACTGCCATCAGCAACAGCCAGCTGGGAAAAACCTTTTCCAGTCAGAAATGCTCTTTTCCACTACAGCTGAAAAGCACTTTTATGGTCAGCAGTGAGGCAATGTGTCTCAGAGTAGTTTCCAGAGAAAATCAGAGCCAGTGCATAGATCCTCTGGGTTTCTCCTGTTGCAGGAGGAAAAGCAGCGGAAGCTAAGGGGACCCCCAGGAGGGGATGGCAGCCGACATGCTCCATGCACACCCAGCTGCTCTCTGCAGATGATCAGAACGGTGACATTTAACTTGGGCTATGAACAGAGTACGACAAATTTCACATTATTGGACTCATTTAAGGGACTAGCAATTCCTGGTGCTTCTCTCAGACACACATCCACACCCTTCCTGACAACAAAGTGTAATTAGCCCTTCTTGACCTATTAATCAGGCTACATCTTCAATGATGATGTTAAACGTTTGTTTAATGGTGTGTTAATCAGGGCTATCTTTCATCTTTGTTGCAGCAGTGGTTCATTCCATCACATCCAAGTGCTCTTTATCCTCATATTGCCATGCTGGTGGCAACAAACCACCATCTGACATGGTTGGACATGGCTCTTGCATGTGTCTCCAGCCATCATACTCTCTGCACCCATTTGTGCCCAAAACCTCCAGGGCTCAGGAATAGCAAAGTGCTTCTTTTTTTGCCCTATTTTATTAGCTTCATTAGGTATATTCAAAGCATGTGAGCTAGACATGGTAAATAACATCACCTTGGGATATCTTAACAAAAATATAGCCTCTCCTTCCTTTTTGTTGAGCAGGAAACTACCTGCCTGTAGGAAAAGAAAAAAAAATAAACCAAACACTTTTTGGAGAGCTTTATATGTATTTATTTAGAGGAATTCAGTGGCCATTTTTTATGCGTCTCAGAAGCCTGAAAAACATTTTTTTTTCTTCAAGTTATAATGTTAATTTGAAGGTAACCATCCTTTCAAGGATTAATTCCAGCCAAAGCAATAACCATTATTTACCAGAGTTTGACATTTTTATCACTCATCATATTAGCAAATTTCCATTGAAAATGCTAAAATGGTTCGTCATAAGGCACATAACTGCTTTGGCTGTAAAAATGACCAACACAAGTGCCTGTACTCAAACATTAAATTATACTGTAATTAATAAAGACAGTTAAACTGTCTACTAGCAACAGCAATTTAGGTAACCACATTTGATCGGCTATAAATTGTAACTACATTAAAATTCCAGAAATATTAGCAATATGGATTACTTGATGGAAATAGGTGCTGATCACCAACAGTCCTATTTTACAACGGAAGCACAGGTCATGTTGGCCACAAAACTGTGGGCGAAGATCAAGGCTGAGTACTTTTAATCTTGTGAAACAAGCAATTACAAATAGTTGCATCGATTTGTTAAAAAGCTTTAGGTGACATAAATTGTTTCCTGTTTAGCTTATTGCTCTGATACATAAATGTCACTGAGTATAATATTAATTAGGGTCACGGAACAACAAGGGTCGGGTGATATATTGTACGATCAAGGATGTGTCAATCCTTTGTGAAGGCAAGAGAAGCTCCAGCCCCTTCACGGAGCAGAGCTCAATGCCTCATTTTATGTGATGACAAAAGAAAGTAAAGGAAACTCTCCTTTAATATGTGAAGTAATTACTTTAGTACTAGCGTAATTTTATGGTTAGGATAAATTACAATGTTTTCATTCTCCCGCTCTTGCCACATAACATAAAAATCCACATATAGCATCAATAAAATAGAATACTGTTTATAAAGGCTCTCGGCTGCACAAGACCAACACTATTCCTCCTAGCAGATGGAAAGTAAGCACACATTTCAGTCTGGTGTGTGTTTCTACACTTAATATTTTTTTTTTTCTTTTAAACCAAAAAATGGGCTGTGCAGGTTATTTACTTAACATAAATCAAATGTATCATATACACTGTTTCTTTGGATTGGCATACGACGTAGAAAAATACAGTGAGATGCTGAAAAAAAATCTGGAGAAAATTTATTAAATATGATTTTTACTGTAATAGAATATTAATGTAACCCAATGCTCATTTCCCATTAAGTTGATCCCTTTTTAATACACACATGCTTTTTATTATTTTGCACTCATGCGAAAATTCCACATTCAGAGAGTTTCCATCTCCGTAGGAATGTCTCTGGCAGAGGCACAGTAAGAAGTCTCAAACTGAAAAAAAAATAGCAACTCTGGAATGATAAGATGTGGTGAAGCTGCTGATGAACTGAAGCAAAAGGCAATGATATAATAAAGGGTAAAAAGGCATTCAGCACTGCGAGGGGAACAGTAGAAACAATTACACTTTAAACCCCTCCTTCTCGCTGCCACCGTACCACAGCGCAGATGAAAATGTTTGATTTGCAACATAAAAGATTCATTAATTACCACTTGAATATTTAAAGCTATTTTGCAGGCTAACAGAGGTAGATAAAGCCCTGAATTAAAACCTCTAATAAAATTGTAAAAATATTTCTGCAAGTTTACCAGCAGTGCAATTCCTTCTGGTTTAGGGAGCTAGGACTTGGCTCGTTGGGGAATGAATTATGTTCCTTTCGAGTGGGTATTTGAAGTAAGATGGTGCAATTGCAGAGAGTTGTTTGTCTCTCATTGTCCAATGTTTACCAAATACTGACTTGGACTCTCTCCCTCCACATGTGGTTGCCCTTCGTGGGAGAAGTGGCTTCTCCAAAACAATACAATGGATGATGAGTGTGTCTGAGCTATACATTCATTTTAATACATTGCCATATACAGTAAAAACACTGCCGCTCCTAAGCCCTGGTGAAATACTCCCTCTGATATGAGGCAGTGGGGGGGGGAAAACATAAAATCTGTTAATCTTCTTCTAATTACCCTTGTTAGACTTAAAAAAAATAAAAAATACTTGGAACAGTATCCTCTTTTGGAAGGGTGGAGAACTAATGGATATGGTAGGAATGGATATCATGGAAAGCATCTTTGTAACCGCACGGTCCACCCCAAATTTACCCTGTGGAGGCTGAGATGTTAGCTCCAGGCTCACTGGATCTTTTGTTTCAATGGTCAGATTACTAAGGAGGAATGGTGACTGCACACCCAGAAAGCATAGTGCAGCTTAAAAAAAAAAAAATGAAGTGTGTCTCTTTTTTTGCACAACTTCTTCCTGTAGGGCAAGGCAGCCTCCAAGTGCTGTGTGCTCTGCACACCAGGTGATGGAAATCCTGGTGGCTGAGGAGATGAACTTAGCAATTGCATATGGTAATTTTTACCTTTTTGCATTCAGTTGGCAGTCAGATTTTTTTTTTTTTTTAAACCCCACCATATTCTATTTTTAAACAAGTGACTAGTTGAAATCCACAACAGTTCAGCACGGGCTTGATTGCAGGCTGAGGGTTGAAAGATACAGCAACAGCTCTTTTAACAGTATATTAATGATGATGAGTAGAGCCAAAGTATGTGGATTTCAGAAGAGAAAACCAGTTGCAGTTCTCTTTCATTGTGATTACTTTATGCAGTTGGCCAGGGAAATTCAAAAACTCTCCAGTTATATTTGGATATAGCCTTTACACAACTGTTCCTGTTATTATTGAGCGACACAGAATTGTAGTCATCTTGGGTGGAAGAGATCTCTAAGATCACCAAGTCCCAACTGTAAATCCAACATTGCCAGGTCATCACTGAACTATGTCCCTCAGCACCACTTCTATACATCTTTTAAATCCCTCCATGGATGGTGACTCCACCACTGCCCTGGGCAGTCTGTGGCAGGGCTTGACAACCCTTTTGGGGAAGAATATCTTAGACTTTGAAAAATTTCATGTTGGTGTATTTGCTGTGTTAGGAAAATGGATTTCTCCTGGCAGTATGTAAATGTGTATGTGTATATACCCACATATACACTGCTATGTGCTTTGATATGTATATAGAAATGGAGTTATGCTAAGCAGAGCCTCTTAAAACCTGACAAGGGAGGAGCCCCAGAACTGCTGACTCCCCCAGCACCACCATCTGCAGTACAGATGTCCCCATGGTTAGTGAAGGAAGTCAGGAGCTGGCCCTGACCTGGCAGCGGCTCATGCCCACCTTTGCCTTGACCATTGGGAGTTTTCCTGAGTACACCAATAGCAAACACACACACAAACAGCCATCACATTTTTTTTGGCTTTGCCACCTCTGTAGGCATGCAAGAGGGGAAAGTTCTATTCACTGGCCCTGAAATCTACTGAAAACATCAATAAGAAAAATAAGGAATAACACTTTATTTTGGAAAGGGCTGGGGTTTAGTTTTCACTTGCTTTTTCAAGTTTGTTTTTTTTTTTCCTCCCCTGTTTCCTAGACATGCTGGACAGACATGTGCTGTGGTTAATTGCATGGACAGAGCTCTGGAGAGCCTTCCAAACACATGATGTTTATGCCTCGTGCTCCCCCTTGCTATTTTTAAATATTGCTACTTTATGCTGCCTTCTCAAAGCTTCCTCATGGCACCTTGTGCAGTTTGGAGCCTTCTCACCTGTTTACAGTACTGAGCCCTGGCAAATTCAAAACAAAAACATCTGATAAAAATCAAATATTATGTTGCAAACTGCAAAGTTCATTTCCCCTCAGAAGTCCTTCTTTAATTATAAAAGCTGCATAACCCATTTCCTTTGGTGTGCAGAAAGGTGTGTAATTAAACTATCAGCATAATACCTTTCTCCATGTAAAACCTGCACTTGTGAACTTTAACTGCTGAATAAAAACTCCTATTACATGACCATTAAGTATTATGAATAAAGCAAGTCATTGTAGTACTTGATTAATTTTTATGCACTAACCATTGTGTTCAGCACAAATTTGGTTTCCATAGGTGTCCTCTCTCTACACTGTCCTGGTGTCTCAGCCATCTTCACCCATGTCCAAGGCTGTGCTGCATCTCTCCATGCTTTTCTCCTGGCCTTGGCCATCCCTGAGGCTATGTGCCCTTTCTGTGCTCATCATGGAGGAGGAATGAGCTTTACTTTGTTCTTGTTGTGTCCCCATCACAGTGTGGCCTGGAAGGAGACACAGGGTGGCAGTGAGGAGGACTAGAGCCCCTCCAGGAGAGAAGTGTGCAGGGCTGAGCCCTGACTCACTCATCCCATCTCTGGGTGGGCTGGGGGATTACTCTAAGCCAGGTATTTTTTAATTCCTAAGGCTTGTCTTTGATGCCAGTGTGTCAGCAGACCCTCATAGGAGAACATCTCCACGCTGCTCATGCCTTCTGCTTTATTGGATCCCAGAGGTTTTGCCTTATGTGTGTTACCTACAGCCTGGTCCTCCTAGAAAGCATCTCCACATAGGTCCTCCACATAGAAGCATCTTGCCAAGTGAAGTGGGAAGGAAAAAAAAGATATCCCTGTTAAAACCCACAACTCCAAAATCTGAGAGCAAGATGGAGCATGCCAAGATGATGAGGAGTGTTAGATGATGCTGGTCCTGGCTGCTGAGAAGCCTGCACCCAGCAGCCAAGAGGGCAGCTCCCATCCTACATGCAAGCATTCAGGTCCCCAAGCCATTATTCATCAATTCTTTGCAGCCGCATTCCCATATGCTGCCTGATGATTATGTTGAGGCTGATCTTTGAAGTCTGGAGTCAGGAAGTTTAGCTCAGTTATAATCAATAGCATTTCCAGCTCTTGGAAATCTGCTCTAACCACTCAAGGCAGCCAGTCTGTATTATGTCCTTGTCATATGTATATATTTGCATGTTCATTAGCCATGCAGTAGCACAGCTGTATGTGGCTTCATTTAGCTTTTAATTATCTTCTTCGGGTTGGTGTTTTTATATTCACCAGACTTAGCAAAGAAAAGAAAATCACTTAGGCAAAATAAATGCTGTGGAGCAGGTCTGGGGCAAGGTATACTATTTCCTTGTGCATCTTACTGTTCTGTTGCAAAAGAGAGGTTTAGTTCAAAAGTTCTAACAAATTAATAACAAATCTCTCCCTTCACTTCCCCCATCACATGCTTATCTTATTCAGGTGGTTGTGGGTGTAATTTTTCATCTGCAGCAGGTAGTTGTTTACATGTTAGATAAACTCCATCCTTACAATCCTTGGCACGGATGTTTGTATTTGCTCCACCAGCTGCTGTTCCAGTGCTTGCTCGCACACGGATCAAGGCATCCTCCTGTTCTGATGGCAATGACTCATACCTCGAGTGAGCTGAAACAAAAATACCATGCTCAGCTGCAGACACCTGCAGTCATGCACTGGGGTTAAAAGTTAGGATGTGGCTTCTATCTAATTTTATTCTCTTCAGGTTCTTATACAACACCCTTTATTTTGGTTTCTGAGAAATTTCCATTAGTAAGAACAAAACAAGGTGACTAATATATGTGTTGAACTTTATTCTCCTCTCCTCCCTGCACCCCCCCCCCCAGCAATGCACAAAGAGACAAACTATGTGATTTATTTCTTTCACCTCAATTACTTGTAACAAGCCCAGCCCTAATGCACTCTGCTTTGTTTCCCTGGCTTGCAGGGTCAAAGGCTCAGGGGTCATCGTTAGTTTAGCAAGTGGTGAGGTTATCTGCATCTTTACTGCTGTGCAGCCTGGACTCGGGTGTGATGCTGAGGAACTTCCACCCTCACCCCCCCAATATGTTGCTGTCTCTTGTGTACAGCACCAAGGCCTAGGAGAAACGTTGATGGAGTGGCCAGTCTTATCTCACAGCAGTGACAATGAGAACTGAGCTTTTAAATAGGTGGTGAGTTAAAAGCAGTCATGGCAAGGAGTGGAGCAGAAGGATGCTAGCCATCTCCAGAAGGGTGCTGCAGGAGTGGTACTTGCAGAGCTTAAGCAAAATAGAGCCAAGTCACCCCAGCACACGGGTTGGAGGCAACTGTCTCAGCACAGCTCTCCCTGATATTAGAGGGGTTTTTTTTCTCTTAGGAACTTAAAGAGGTAGTAGCACAGAAATGACAAGAACCTGGAAGGCCGCCTTTTTTCCTTCTTGCTGATGTGAGAAGGCACAACTTAACTGGGGCCAATGGTACTATTTTCCTGTTACACCAATGGTTTATTTGGAGAAGCATTCCCAAGTGTCTGTTGGGGAATCAGAGCCAGGCTGCCAGGAGCAGATGGTGTCTTATCAAAGGGTGATAATTGTTCATGAATTAGGCTCCTCTGCATCACCTTCCTCGCAGAGACCCAGAGAAACGGCTGGAGCAGCCCCATCTTCCCTGCTTGCCATTGCAGGAGCTCTCCTGGAGCAAGGGAAATATATTTTTATAGTTTGCTTACCTTGACACTTCAAACATTTTCGCAGCAAGCTGAAGGTGTAATTAAATGACATGCCAGATGCCAGTGTGCGTTATATTATACCACCTCTCAGCTGGGCTAGCAAAAGGGAATGAAAGGAGCCTTAAGACAGCTCTCCTATAGATAGTTATTATCTCTTTTCAATAAAGAATAGGTAAGGTTGAGCAGGATGTCAGTAAACCTGTAATTTTCTAGCCTTTCAGTTACCTCTGTTCTTCTGATCCACCAGTGATGTGAAGTTTTGTTGTACTTTGTTCCGTCAATTATGGCATCTCTCCAAGCAGGCAGCAGGCTTGTGTGTCACATATGCATATTTATGATAAGGCATGTGCTGATCTTCCTGTTGTGCCTGAAACCAGGTGTTCTGGCCTTTTGAGGTGGGTGTGCAGCACAGCCTCTTCAGGGCAACAAAACTTTTGGGATAATGCTTTTTACCTCTAGACTAAAAAATGCAAAAACCCACTGGGAAAATGACCCCAAGATTTCATAACTTCTAACTTTAAGAAAGTAAACTATTTCTGTAACTTTAACAATAGGACTTCTAGAACATATTTGCTTTCTTCACGGTGTCTGCTACCTCAGAAGATGGATTTGGTGTATCTTTTGGCTGTTGAACTCAGATTTTAGAGTGTTAGGTTTTCAGCTTTGCAGGACACTGGCTCAGTTCTCGGGGAGACAAGATGTTGGTTGTCACAAGACAAACTTGCCAGTGAGATTTATTTACTTACTTGGAAGTGGAAATGTTATTTTAATAATCCAGCCAGCAAGGGAGTGGAAGTGTTGGACATTCTCATGCTGGCCTGAGGAAGGGTTTACTGTAGCATCCTGTGATCCTCTCTCTGAGGATCACAGAGGGTAGGTGACCAAGCCATGGAGGGAACGGATTGTAGGAGCAAGGACTCTTGGAACAGTCAAACCTTGATAATTCCTCACCTAGCTATTTATATTTATCATGAACACAGGAGTTGTGCTCTTTTAATACCAGTGTTTTTAATGGGTTGATGACTTGCTGCTATCTGGAGAGTCAATGACACCGGTCAGCCTCAGCTCAAGCTGGATGAGAGCACTAAATCCATCACATGCCAACAAGGTTCTCCTCTGCTTTCTGGGGGTGAGATGTTTCATTTGACAGAGTGAAGCAACAGCCTGATACTTTCCCTTGCTACCAGTTCAGCGTGTGCAGGGCACTTCTTTCAGAAGTGAGGCGTGCTCATTATTAAAGATTAATTTGCTAGCACTAAAACCAAAGCTTTCCTCAAAGTCTACTGTCAACAGACATGCTCCCTTTCAGTGACATTTGCATTTCTAATTGGGACTGCTTATTACCAGAAAGCTCTGCATCTGAGATTTAATTTGCTGTATTTGCTGGTTGTCCTCCTAAACCAGTGCTCAGCAATTGATATTATCGAGTCTCACCTGCAGTGTGTGTGCCTGTGAGTGGGCAGAACTTCATCCCACCAGCTGGGTGTGAGCATGTGGATGGACAGGAAGGCACTGTGTGCATCAAGAAGATGGCATGTCAGTGGGAAATGCTGAAAAGGTCAGTCCATATAGAGAAGCCAGGTGAGTAGAGGAGAAAGATCAGAAATGGAGAACGCCAACTCTCTGCTTTTGTGCTGTGGTTAATGCTTTCTGTGTTCTCTTAACCTGTGACATTTCTACTTTGGAAAAATAAGTTCAGAATCTTACAAATCATAGTATAGATGTGAAACACTTCCCTCATTTAATGACTGGTTTGGGTTTTTCAGTTTTTGGGTTTGGTTTTTTTTCTGTTGTCCTTGAAGAACTGATACTAGAAATCTGTTTAACGAGTTATAGCATATCTTTTAGTTCCGTAGTCATCAGAAACTGTAAACAAGTGAGCTCCTATAGCATGGCACTCCCTGACCCTCTGTGTCCTGCTTTAGTGCAAGGATTGAAACCCTGGTGTCCAAAGTCCTGTACACACACTGTGAGAGACACGGTGCCTGCCCAGAAGAGCTTACTGCTGGAATAGGCAGGAAAGAAAGGAAATATTATTATTCCTCTTTAACAGATGGGAAACCAAGGCACAGAGAGTTGAAGAGGCTTGCCAAAAGTCAGACAGAAATCTGAAAACAGCCAGGAACTGAATCCAGGTCTGCTGAGACTCAGGCCAGTGCCTTGATTGCTCGTCTCTTCATAGATTTTATTTCTGCAGTTAATTGAGTTATTCACTAGGACAAACTATGAAATTTCTGCCTCCAGCTATAGTGCCAGTGCTCCTATATTCTCTTCTACCCCATACATAATTTCTTTACATTTTTTAACTCTGTAAGCATCCAGCAGCCTCTTTTTGCCCTCCTCCTACTTAGGAAGCTGCTCTGAAAAGCTCTGCCATCATCTGCATACTCCAGCCCTGACCATCCTCACACATAAATTCTCTTCTTCTTTGCCAATATCAGTATGATTTGCCCACAGCCTCGTGATAATTCCTGTCTAGTGCTGAGAGCACCACAGTTGTCTACAGAGCCTTCACATGGCTGCTGTGAATAACTCCTGAAATGAGAGGCTCAGTCCCCTGGGAAGGAAGAATTTGTGGGTGCCACCACAGTCCCACCCTCCATCATCCCAGGCCAGAGGCTGGCCAGCATCCCCTGCACAACGGTCCATGCGGTGGAAGTTCAGGGTGTAAGCAAAGAGCTTATGCAAATCCTCTCCTATCCATCAGGAAAGGGAGTCCTTCATACTTCAGAAGCAAGGGGAGAAACAATCTATCGATATTCTGTAATGAGCATAAATGCCCTTTATAAATTGTTTCCCTTTTATTGACTCTAAAGCAAATGTAGCCGTGAATGCTGTACATTAATACATTTTATACCTTCTAACGGTTTGATGGCCTCATATATCCAGCAACGCTGCGAATAATCATTAGATTGTAAGGAGTGCAAAATATGTTTTATCACTCGAAAATGGAATTCCTTCTTGAAAGGTAAAACCAGTGGTAGATCATTGATTTGAAAGGTCAGGGTTAAAAAGCTTATTAACGACTGGGTTAAGCTCTAGTAAAATTCTTTGTTTTATTCAGCTGTATGAAGCATTTAGCTAAGTGAGACTCTTCATTAGGACATTACTGCTTTTATACTAGCTGTGTAAGGTAAAAAATCAGCAATTTCCAGCCTATGTTCAAGAAAAAAGCATTGCAAGCAGCACATACTCCAAATAACACCAAGCCATGGGTACGATGGAAAGCAACTGCTGCGGAGCAACTGGTGAGCACAGCCCCTGCCTCTCCCTGTCCTGTACTGGGGACTCCCGAGCAGGCGTTGGCCAAGCAGATGGATCACATAAACACTGCAGAGTGCTGGGTAGAAATACTAGCTTGGGTCCCAGAAGCCACATAGTTATGTCAGGATGCCACAGTGCTAAGTTAATTAGCCCTGACTCCCTACAGGGCTTTAGATTACCTAGAGCAGCACGTTCATGGGGCTGCAGTGCTTCCTGCCTATGAGATGGGGAGTTTTGGCTGGGAGAAATACATGCATGTTTCTCTTGCCAGATGCCTAACAGGCAGGTAAGGCACAGCACATGGAGAAAGGCTCTGTATTTTGGGTACACCAATAATGCAAACTTCAGCTCCTCATTGCAGCCTTATGTCCGCTTCAGCCATCATGGGAGCAGATGAACAGCCCAGAAGCGAGGCAGAGTGGGACCACGGCACAGGTTGCTGCTCACTGAGAGTGATGTGGTTTGTTCAAGGTCACATAGGAAATTTGAGGCAGAGAGACAACTTGTACCTGCTGAAAGAGCAGCCTCTGACTGTCCTTCCAAGCCCCCTGCACTGACCCTACCCAGTTGCCAAAAATAAGTGAAAGTAGTTTGGAATAATTGTTGTTTGTGAGTGGGTGTCTTCCTTCCACTGTCTCTTTAGAGGCCTGAAGAGCTTGAGTGTGGATGTGACATGATAGCACAGGCAGGAGAGGTCAGCCACCTATATTTAGCCATTAACAAGAGCAGATATTTTAATCCTGTGCAGTATCAGCTGCTGGTAAAGGCAAAAATCAATGTCAGAAGTGACATAAAATAATTTCACACAGCTTAGATTTACTTTATTATTTCACTAATGTAATGAATGGTGGTTTTGGTAAGGTAATGAACTGCAGGAGATGACACCAGGGCAAAGTGCCTCTCTATCACTCCTAAGGCAGGAAAGGCAGTTCTGCCATCATGCTCCCAGCTACCTTCAACACTGCAAATGCTAAACCACTGCTGGGGCAATAACCAGAGGCTGTCACACAGGCACTGGCACATGCTGACCACTCCCTTGGGGCACTTTGAGTGACATGGAAATCTTTTTCTCTTCCTCAGACCCTCTTTGCTTGGGTGCATGATAGCTTTTTGAACTTTATTTCTGGCACTTTAAGAAACTCACACTGTTTTCAAGAAGATCGTTAATGCTTTTTCTCAGCATCTACTACCTTCACCTAACAAAAAAAAAGAGTGACCTAAACCTCTGTCAGTGCTATATTAAGAAAGCTTTTAAATGTTGTTAATGGAACAAAATAACAATACAGAATATAATACCCATAGCTTGTGCTTGGTGCAGTGGAATTGCTCTGGGATACTCAATCCTTTCCAATAAAGCAGTCATTCCAACCCAACCCAATCGGAACCAGTTGAATATTTTACAGTGAAACTAAATTGCAGATTAAACCAGATGGCTTGAACATTCCATTGCAAGCTGTGGAGCTTATTTGCTGACCATTGGCTGGTATATGTAAACACATAAAAAGCAAAAGACCCCTTGGATGCAAACCATACTCTCTCTTAGCTTTTCATTCATGGTTACAGCATGGTTATGAATGTTATGGATCCAGACAGGGTCTTTAAGGTGCTGAATTCAATTTACTTTTACCAATGAAAAGAAGAGGTCATGGAAAGTGCAGAAAGGGTGAGAAGGATATATGGAGTTTGATAACTGACCTGCCAATGTGTTTTAGGTCACAGTTTTGTGGGTCTGGAGGCTTCTGCATCTTTATGGCACAGAAGCCTAGTGCCAGTCCTCTGCCATCCCAGGATGCTGCTGTGCCCAGAGCTTTGTATGTTATCCTTGGCTTGATGCTGTGGAAGAAGGTGCTGTGGACCTCTCCGCTCTAGGATGACCCATGCCTGTGCTCTCATTGCTGACTTTGGATGCTTCTGGTTCAGCTGGCTATTTGAAAGCCCTTTAAAAGAGCTTAACTTAAAGATATCTGGTGCTTCCTTAGACCTTTGTTTGCTTATCTTGTCAAAGGGACCAGTACCTATTGCACATGGAGGCAGAAAGGTTTAAGTGTTTGCAAAGCACTCTCCTAAAAAAGGCTGTGAGACTTGAGGTTGTTCTGGAGCAGGGAAGGCTCCAGGAAGACCTTATTGTGGCCTTTCAGTATTTAAAGTTGGCCTACAGGAAAGATGAGAATAATCTTTTTAGTGGGACCCTGTTGTGACAGGACAAGGGTTATGGTTTTAAACTAAAAGAGGGGGATTTAGACTGGATATAAGGAAGAAATTTTTTACACTGAGGGTGGTGAAACACTGGCCCAGGTTGCCCAGAGAGGTGGGAGATGTCCCATCCCTGGAAACATTCACCATCAGGTTGGACAACACAACTTAGCTGAAGATGTCCCTGCTCACTGCAGGGGGTTGGACTAGATGACCTTTAAAGTTCCCTTCCAACCTAAACCATTCTATGATACTTTAAGGTCACTGGAGGAAAGAATGCTGCTTAACTACAAAACTTGAACATCTGGAGTAGGAAAAAGGTTGTTGAGTAGCACCTCAAAGAGGTGTGTATGTGCTTTGGTAAACTGAATGGGTAGAGAAAAGTCCAAAGCTGATGCTGCTCTCAGCCCCTGGGAAGCACAGTCCTGTCTGTATGGACAGAACAGGGAGGGCACCTTGTGTGGTGGAACAGAGATGACAGTGATATTGCTCATCAACCTGTTCTTGTCCTCACTGAATGAGTTAACTGTACTCTGAGAGGTATTAAATAAAACCCCTCATAATTCCAGCGTTTCCCCACCATTCCAATGTACCAGCTGCACTCAGCAATGTTGCCCCAGGTATTTCATTTTTCAGATATTGTCAAACAAACAGAATTCTCCTCTCAAAATAATTATGAGCAAATCTATAAACATATTTAGCTTTGTCAGACCTGAAATGACTAGATCTTTTTTAAAAGTGTAAATGCCCTGCCTTCAGACATTTTCTGAGCTGAGAGACTTCTGCTTCCTGTGCTTTGGAACTTCAGGGGAGTTTCTCTCCCGTGAAAAGCTAAGTTGGTGGGCCACGTGGTCTGATTCCCCGTGGGAGGGGCAGCACCTGGCAGGGC
>VWZX01003690.1:0-12545 GCA_013399015.1 Galbula dea | reverse complement strand
GTGTGGTTGTTGACCGATGAATTTAGTGAATTTAGGTCTTGTGTAGTAATGTACTAAGTAAGATTTCAGCAGGTATTGCCTGGGTTCCTTTTCTCTCTGTGTCAGACATTTTAGAATATTGGAGAATATCATTCATGAAGGAAGTTGGTAAACTAGTCATGAACAAACGTGCCTGTAGCATCTTACTGTGATTGTCTGATAGAACCTATTTTCAAACAGAAGTANCCTCTTCCCATACTTCCCCCTTTTTTCCCATTTTCCTTCCCCTTCCCTTTTTGTCCTTCCTTCTGCTGCCCTGCCTTTCCCTTACCTTTTCCCCTCCACCCCTTTTCATACTACACGTGTGAAATATTGTAGATTTCACTTCCTAATTATTCTGCATAAAACCTGTTCTTAAAGGAAGCTAAAACAGTCGAGAATTCTCTGTACAGTGCTGAGGGGGAAGTGAAGGTTTGGGGAAAAAAAGCCTGTGCAACCTAGGGTGAGAGAAGCACTTTTCTCTGCTTTCTGCAGTGAGAAGAAAGGTTTCTTGTGACTTCTCTTACAGCACCTTAGTCTCAAGGATCTTGTGCCAAAAGGCTGTATTTTTTGCATGCTGTGCTGTTGGACACCTGTTACATTCTGCTGTCTTTATGGCTAGTTTTGGGTCTATTATGTAGATACTAATTTGGTATATGGATTTTTGACATGTACTTAATGAGAATGAAAGGCTGACACAAAGCTATGTATCTGTATTTCACAGATTTCCAGAAAGGGGCATTATGGTGATTAATGAAATGACCATGGCAGTCCATTACCAGTTTCATGTCAGTGCCAAGGTGCTGTGATACAAAAAAGAATGTATAATCCAGAATGCCTCCTAAAAAAAGAAATTCAATCTGACACCTCATATGATGACAAGGGTGATGTCCTGTGCAAAGTCAGTTTGAATGGTTTTGGCTTGTGGTATTCCCAAAGCCACATAGAGGCAGTACTTTTTTTGCAGTGAGATTTTGTGTTTGTGTTTCCACCAGGGTGTATGCCTGTTGCACAATATCATTGGCCTGACAGTTTTCAGAGTGAGACTTCAATAGGATTTTTTTTTTAAGTATATTTTATGTGGACTTTTCTTCTGTATTGTCTTCAAACACAGTTGTAATGAGGTGCAGACTTTTTTGGCTTACTGAAGGTATAAATGATTAAAATCAGTGGATAAAACTATGAACTTAATTTTTAAAAGGTTTCTAATTGTAAGACACTATTTAAAATGTGCTCTGTTTGAACTTACATCTTGACATAATTTAAACATTTGCTTACAGACTCTTAAAAAGGATTGGGTTGTATCATGTTTGTCANGCCCCTTCTTGTTTGGGCCCCTCTTCTTTGGCCCCCACTCCCCCCTTCCTTCCCCCTTCTTTCTTTGCCCCCCTTCTTTGTTCCCCCTTTTCCACCCCTTTGTGTCCCTTCCCCCTTCTTTGCCCCGTCTTCCTTCCCCATTCTTTCTTTGCCCCTGCTTCTTTGCCCCTTCTTCCTTGCCCCTGCTTCTTNAAGGATCTTGTGCCAAAAGGCTGTATTTTTTGCATGCTGTGCTGTTGGACACCTGTTACATTCTGCTGTCTTTATGGCTAGTTTTGGGTCTATTATGTAGATACTAATTTGGTATATGGATTTTTGACATGTACTTAATGAGAATGAAAGGCTGACACAAAGCTATGTATCTGTATTTCACAGATTTCCAGAAAGGGGCATTATGGTGATTAATGAAATGACCATGGCAGTCCATTACCAGTTTCATGTCAGTGCCAAGGTGCTGTGATACAAAAAAGAATGTATAATCCAGAATGCCTCCTAAAAAAAGAAATTCAATCTGACACCTCATATGATGACAAGGGTGATGTCCTGTGCAAAGTCAGTTTGAATGGTTTTGGCTTGTGGTATTCCCAAAGCCACATAGAGGCAGTACTTTTTTTGCAGTGAGATTTTGTGTTTGTGTTTCCACCAGGGTGTATGCCTGTTGCACAATATCATTGGCCTGACAGTTTTCAGAGTGAGACTTCAATAGGATTTTTTTTTTAAGTATATTTTATGTGGACTTTTCTTCTGTATTGTCTTAAAACACAGTTGTAATGAGGTGCAGACTTTTTTGGCTTACTGAAGGTATAAATGATTAAAATCAGTGGATAAAACTATGAACTTAATTTTTAAAAGGTTTCTAATTGTAAGACACTATTTAAAATGTGCTCTGTTTGAACTTACATCTTGACATAATTTAAACATTTGCTTACAGACTCTTAAAAAGGATTGGGTTGTATCATGTTTGTCATATTTTCTGATTTTCATGATGTCCATGTTTTGTGACAGCTGATAATTAATTTCCAAATCAAATTCACTTCTCTGCCTGAATCTATTAGAGCATGGTAAGGAAATGCTGTTTGGTTCATGTTCTCTGAGGCTATAGTCAGATGTCTTCCTTTTTTTTATTCAGTTTTGCTATCTTAATGGAAGTAATCTTAGCACTGCTGGGTTCCTTGGCGTTTTTGAATCAAATCATTGCTTTCACAGAGCAAACAGGTACTTGGCAGAAAATGGATGGTCTTTCACGTAGTTGATATAATATATAGTAGAGGTGAGGCCTACTGTGGAATTTCTTAGAAGCAAACAAAAAAAATTCTAAAAAAAATCTGAACAAAGTGTCACATTACTTGAAACCAGAGAACTTTGCTGTAAGACTTGTTGATTACTTGTTGAAAATTATTTTAAAATGTTGTTCTTACTGCAAGTAAGAACACATGTTAAATAAAATCACTACAATGACCTTTGACCCATTGTTATATTTAAGATCAATCAAAAGGAGATATCCTATTTCTTCTTTTAATTAGGAGCCTTATTATGTATTAGTCAAGATTACCTTCAAATATCTATCATATATGTTTGATTCTTTCTTTAATTCAAAATAGTGAACAGTGGTTGAAATAGTTCACTTGGAGGAAACTGCCTTTATCATTGATTACAGTTTTCGCAGAATCACAGAATGCTAGGAGTTGGAAGGGACCTCGAAAGATTATCTAGTCCAACCCCCCTGACACAGCAGGATTCCCTAGACCAGGTCACACAGAAGCTTGTCCAGACAGATTTTGAATACCTCCATAGAAGGAGACTCCACAACCTCTCTGGGCAGTCTGTTCCAGTGCTCTGTCACCCTCACTGTGAAAAAATTTCTACATGTATTCACATGGAACCTCCTGTGCTTCAGCTTACAACCATTTTTGCTGGAGATATTTTAAAAACAAATGGAGGTAACTCATGAGAACACAATACCTTCCACATATACGATATTTCAAGAGAAACTGTGTGCCAAGCACTTTTAAACTTTTTCCCTGAATCAAAATATTGATCAATTCCCAGAAATTGTTCTAGAAGTATGGTTATTCCTGCAGTTCATACCCCAAGCTGCAGAAGAATGGTTGTGATGATTTGCTCTTCATCTCTGAATTTCATGCAAAATAATGATTTGCATCAGCAACTTTCATTGTTATGAAAGACATCGTCTTGTCTTTCATTTAAGCAACTGTATATAGCTATAAAACAGATGAGACTGTGTGTCTTATAGGAAGAAAACAAAGTTCTTGATTATTTTTCTTTTAGCAATCTAAATCCCATATTCGTGAGCTTAAAATAACTAACAGGATTAACATTATAAACGTATATATGCAAAGAAAAAAATAATTCTATGCATAAAATGCACTGCAGTGTTCAAGAGTATGAAGTGAAATGACATAGTAAGTATAAAGATAAAAAGAGGAAAAATTCTGAAATACTGATTCTAGGAGTATGATATAAGAGAGATTTACATTGGAGTTTTTCTGAAAATCGAAGGTAATAAATGAAAATGAAGTTTTTACATTTTTCATCCTTGTATAATGCGTGCTACATTTTCAAAAATAATTATGCAATATTTTCAAAACTGTAGTATGAAACAAAATAATAGATTACTGTAAATTTTACTTTGATAATTGTAATTAGTATAATAAAATTTTAAATGGGAATAGGTTTGAAAATTGGTATTCTAGTCAGCATGTTTAATTGATTGGAAATTGTTACTTGCTGAGCCATGCCAGCTGGCAGTCGGAATAGTAACAGGTGTGAAAAAATCTCTACGTTATAAATAGATAATAAGAAAATGTTACAAAATACCTAATTTCAAAATAAAAATGAACCATTGTATTTGGATTAAAAATGCATCTTACAATTATGTTTATTTTTCATTATTTTGGAACAAATCTAGTTCTACGATCTAGTGAGTAGTGTGGAAGTAAGTGACCGTCTCAGCCACAGTGATCGTGATGCAGTTGAGTTCAAAATCTTTGTTGATAGGAGAAGTGTCAGTAGAACCTTAACTCTGGATATGAGAAAAGTGGACTTTAAGCTACTCAGGGAACATCTCAGTCAAGTCCCTTGGGATAATGTTTTTTCAAGTGCTGGGGTTCACCAGTGTTGGTCCCTTTTTAAGCACCACCTCCTACAGGCACAAGAGCAGAATGTTGAAAGTCAAGTAGATGAGGCAGAAGGCCAGCTTGGCTGAACAGGGATCTTCTCTTGGAAATAAGACAGAAAAGTCATTGGTCAGAGCTAGCATGTTTTCATGAAGGGAAAGTCCTGTTTGTTGAATTTCTTTTTCCTTTTATGACAAGGTAACCCACCTGGTTGGTCAAGGGAAGCCAGTAGGTATGATCTTTTTGGATTTTAGCAAAGCTTTTGATACTGTATTTCACAGTGTCCTTTTGGACAAAATGTCCATTGTACATCTTGGTAATCACATCATGTGATGGGTGAGCAACTGGCTCACGGGTTGGGTGCAAAGGGTTGTAGTAAATGGGGTTCCATAAAGCTGGTGCCTGGTCACTAGTAGAGTTCCACAGGGCTCCATCCTGGGCCCATTGCTCTTCAACATCTTCATAAATAACCTGGACACAGGACTTGAGGGGATGATTAGCAATTTCGCTGATGACACTAAACTGCATGGAGCTGTTGACTGTCTTGAGGGCAGCGAGGCCCTACAGAGGGACCTTGATAACTTAGGGTTCTGGGCAATCACCACTGGAATGAGATTTAGCAAGAGCGAGTGCCATGTTCTGCACTTGGGATGAGGCAACCCCAGAGGTGTATATACTGGGAAGCGTAAGGCTGGAGAGCAACCCTGTGGAGAGTGACCTGGATGTCCTTGTTGACAGCAGGCTGAATGT
Source organism: Galbula dea (assembly GCA_013399015.1). Classification (NCBI taxonomy): domain Eukaryota; kingdom Metazoa; phylum Chordata; class Aves; order Piciformes; family Galbulidae; genus Galbula; species Galbula dea. The sequence goes on along the minus strand of VWZX01003690.1, from coordinate 7,323 downwards.
GAGTCAGCGGTGTGCCCTGGCAGCCAGAAGGGCCAACTGTGTCCTGGGGTGCATCAAAACCAGCATTGCTGGCTAGTCAAAAGAGGTGATTGTCCCACTCTGCTCTGTGCAGGTGTGGCTGCACCTTGAATACTGTGCAGATTTGGGCTCCACAATATAGGAAAGACATTAAGCTGTTGGAGAGTATCCAGGAGAGCTACGAAGATGGTGAAGGGTCTGAAGGAGAAACCTTATGAGGAACAGCTGAGGTCACTTGCTTTGTTTAGCCTTGAGAAGAGGAAATTGAAGGAAGACCTCACTGCCGTTGTCAGCATCCTCAAAAGGGGTAGCAGAGGGGCAGGTACTGATCTTGCTCCAATGAACAGTGATAAGACTAGAGGAAATGGGATGAAGTTGGGTTGGGAAGGTTCAGGCTAGAGATTAGAAAAAGGTTTTTCACCCAGAAGGAGGTTGGGCTCTGGATCAGCCTCCTCATAGAAGTAGTCTCATCACTAAGCCTGTTGGAGTTCAGTAAGCGTTTGGACAACACTTTCAAGCACATGCTGTGGTTCTTGGGGCGTCTTGCACAGGTCAAGGAGCTGGACTTGATGATCCTTGTGGGTCCCTTCAAGCTTGGTAGATATTGAAATACTGCAAAAATCTCATCCAAACTGGTGTGAAATGGAAATGGCAGCTGATTGCCAATAACGAAGTGCTTCATTGGAAAATGAAAGTTCATGGTAGCTAGATGAAGCAGGTTCTTATCTCTTCCAAAGTGAAACACTAAAATTGGCTATTGTTTATTCCGTAGTTTGTCTCACTTCTGGCTTCTTGTGTTTACTCTATTTTTTTCACTTTTTAGGGTTTGTTTTTTTCTGTATGTGTGTAATGATTCAGACAATGGAAGCATCCAGATTTTTTGTGTACATATTGCGTGAATTTTGATATAAAACAATGTACGGATATGTTTGCAAAGTAGGTAGATTCTTCGCGATGCTGTGTGGCAGCATACTGTTTGCAGTTCTTAGCGTTTAGGTAAAGCTTGTGTGAGAAGTTCTTACAATACAGGGAAATCATTGCTAGAGTTAATTTGATTCTGTATTATTTGTGTCTAGAGCTACTATGTGTTTTATAATTTCTATGAAATAGTTTAAGCATGTTTACATATTCTACTTGAAAATAATTTTGAGGCAGAGAACACATTTTTTGTAATTTTATATAATGAAACTAAAATATGATACCAAATCTTACCGATTTCCCCAAGAGTCTGTAAACCACAATGTTTTGTGATGTAGATTAGAATTAAATATTGCATATTATAAATGAAGAAGCACAATTTTTTGTTATTATTCAAATTATGGAAACTATTGTTTCAGCTTGAATATATCTAATCCCTAAACATGTCAAATTTATTTTTTTCAGTACAGGTTCTCAAAGAAGAGGAGGAAAGGTAGATAGTTCAATTTAATCTGTCTCTGAACCAAATGAATGCCCTGTCTTTTTTTAATAGGGAAAATGATGCCTATAGCATAGCTCATACCAAGTGTATTCATAAACTTCTAACACCTGTGCAAAAAGAACAGAAATACTGAATACAAGCAATATTCTGCATTTTACTCTGCATTTCTTTGGCATAACCATTTAATTAATTAATTAGTTTAAGCTGACTTCTTGTATTTGTGTCCCTTGGGCAGCTCTACTAGCCTCTTTTGACACCAGTGGTTTGGTTTACATGGCCTGTCTGATTTCCAAACATTGCTGTCCTGTTTAAGTTTTGATCAGTCTTGCCTTGGTTATGTGTTGTTGGAAATAAGATTCCTTCTGTTGTTTTCTGATGANTATACACATGCATGCATACACACACACAGACAACTCTTAAGTATAGTCTGCTGTGGTTTAAGCAAAGTGTCTTTGTCTGGGACTTCAGCCTGGTGAAGACCAACATAGAGAAAGGAGCTGATTGCTTGTCTGGCAGTGGTGAGTGACCATACTCAGCCATAGGTGGTAGACAGATACTCTACAGAATTAGGATTTGTGTGTCCATGTGGCTGTAGGATATGTTGTTTTCAGCCGAGCTGAGAGTTGTATGAATACATAGTTTGTCTTCTAAAATGCCCACCGAGTTTGAAAGCCTGTGTGTAAACTTGTTTTGTGACTGAGAGACAGCACACAGTGAAAAGATGATCCTGAAGTTGGTGTATGCTGCTGTACCCAGAGCCCTCTTTGTTGCATGAAGTTGCTGAGGCATTATGTGCCTTGGGTTCTTTGCTGCATACCTTCAGCAGCAATAGGAGGAAATAAGAGAAGAAACAAACGAAAATAGAAAAACTTAGAAGGAAAAGGTAGGGGAAAAGAGATAATGAGAAAAATGTGGGAAGTAAATGAACATAGGGAAAATGACAAAAGGGGAAGTTGGGAAGTTGTGTGGGAAGAATCATGTCTTTTAAAGGACATCCTTGAATGAGACAAAGTTGGGAGTTCTATTCTCTTTGTGGCATTCATGTTTTTATAGACATGGGTAACTTCAGTTTTAATAAATGCTTAAATAAATTTTGCAAGGTCTGTTTAAATAACAGCAGTGATACTGTCTTTGGCTGGAATTCTGCACACTTTTCTCTGTCCATTTTGCTTTTTGCACTGCATAGACCATGACCTTGTTGAACTAAATTATGCTGACAGTCTTGGCTTTCTTTCTCTACGTGACTGCTCTTTGAGTTCAAGGAAACACATTATGTATCAGTGAACATTAGAAATATTATTATTTTATTGTGGAACTATGTTGTTTTCTTTACTTGCCCCACTCATTCTTATTTTCGTCTGCCAGTCAAGAATCTGGTCTGAGCCAGTGAGGGAGACTCTTTTCAAAAATCCTCATTTGTTACCAAGCAGTAGATAATGCATTCTATTTGAAATTTGCCAAATCAGCTATTATTATAGCTACAAAAGCTCAGTACCTTTTTAGATCCAGATAATAATTTTGAACTGTTTCATTTGTATTTCTTAAAGAGAAAATCCAGTTTCTTAAAGTTTTAAACATCCAGTGAAGACTGGAAAGGTACAATGTACTTTAAAACAGTGACTAAATACCTACTGCCTTTCTGTTACTGACACTTAAAAAGTAAGTCTTAAGTAATAGAAACCATGTGTAACAAATAAAAAAATGAACCATATTTACTTTTGGTGGACTCAATCCTAAATATCCTGTGTATATTAGTATAAGAAGTTTTGTGGAAAAGAGTCTTCACTGAATCATGAAACAACTAGGAGAACCTAGGGCCTACATATGCTGATTTGAACTTGCACACAGCAGTTTTGAGAACTGTCTCTTCCACACAGAGAACTCTGTGCCGTTGAAAAAAGAGGACAGGTTTGCTGATTTGTTGATAGAAATTTTTGGAGTCAGGTGGATTTTGAAGGAGACTCACAAATGTGAGGCTGTTGACAAAGTCTAGTGGTGCTGCTGGTAATGAAAATGCTGTTTTGAGGACTTACGTTACTGGAACCAATAAAGGAGATGTGAAAAGTACTATAAGGCAAACAAAACTGAAGTGATGCTGGGAGACAAGAGAAGTAGAATGCCTGTATTTTGCATTTAAGAGAAAGGACTTTTCAACAGATGCGAGCAATGGGAGGAATCTAAACCATGATAATAAAAAGAATGTAAAGTCCTTAGCGAATCTGCTTTTTATTTTATTTTTTATTCCGGTAGAGGAAGACTAACCTTCTGTCTGACTAAGAGTAATGTTTACTAAATGTGAATAAAATTATTCATGATGAAGGGAAATTAAGTTTTCAACCTTATTTGAACAAAACGATTAGATGCAGTCTGATGTGGTTTCATTTGGTGTAGTAGATTTCTTGAACTAAGTTTTCTTTCATTTAATTGCTATTAAAGTTCTGAAGAATGTATGTGAAGTGGTTCATTAATACTTTATAAGATACATAGTATTAAAAAATTGACATACTTCTATTTTTAACAGAGATGCATTGAAATCTATACCCTGTGTTTGGCTTCCCAGGTTTTAGGAAAAAATATGGGCACTCTTATTTGTAAGCAAAAGTGCTGTTGGTCTTTCAGCCTCATGTGTAACAACTTTTCAAGTATGAAAAAGTAGCAATATCTGGCTACTTACATATTCAGTCTTATTTTTGTCAGTGTTTTAGAGATACACACAGTCCGAAAAAGCAGACTACTAGGCAGAATATATTCTCTTTAACTGTTAAAGATATTGAAAAGGAAAATTAAAATCAGGGATCTTTTGATATTTATAATTGTTTTCAGTATTTTGCTTTCTGTTGCAGTAACTTGCTAATAGTATTGAATGTAAGACTTTCATTAGTTTTTATGGAAACAATTTGTATAAAAATGTAACAGGAGTAAATTCACTATGCATTTTTAAAGAAGTTTTATTGTTGTCATAAGAACGCTAAAGGAAAAGGTGCCTGAGGGCATGTAGGATGCAAAAAATCATCCTGCTTTTGATTGTTAGAAATTTCTTGGTGGTATTTTTAGCATTATCAGTGTGTCTTTCTTGGGTGCCTTAGGGAAGCCAGTGTTTACTTCTTATGAAGCTCTGATATGGTAATCCACAGCCACCTCTGAAATAGCTACTGGCTTTTGCTGTGCAAAGAAAAAGAAAAGTCTTTTGTATTACAGGAAAAGGTATTTATGTGTGGTGTGGTGAGGCCTTCTTTTGACCAATCACACAGAGATTTTGTGAATTAGGCTCCTGTATACCTCTAGAATCTCCAGTTTATACCTGTCTGCATATTTAGGTGTGTAAGTACATTCAAAAATCAGTCTTTAGGAAAATTTATACTTCAGATAGTACATTCAGATTTAAATTGCTGTGTTCCTATATTTTATTGCATCCCAATAGCTAAAAGTGCTTAAACATGAGGAAAAAACAATTTTTGGAAACAGAGATTCTGAATCCTCTGCAATTCAGTCAAAAATTAGGAAATTATTTTGATAACATGTTGTTCAATACAGAATCCATCAAAACTGAAAACCCAGAAATGAACTGGATATTGTTCAAATTGTCAAATGGCATATTCTGCTTAAGAGTGTTCAGATGATCATTTGCAGTTGCTGACAGCAAAAGGTGATGCCAAATAATTGTATTTCATACTCCATAGTAGAAAATCTCAGTGCAAGTCTCTGTAGGAAGAGAGGGTGATTTTTAACAATTTAAATATAATTGGTTTTATTCATATGTGCATCTTTTTAGATTTCACTCACTTTGTTACGTTCATTCTCTCACAGTGACATAGTCATCTTTCTTGAGGTGTCACAACAGTCTGGCTGGGATTAGTCCTTGAGGTATGGCAGACAAGGGAACACTGACTTTCAAATTCTCATCAGACCATCTGGGAGATTGTTTGCGACCAATACATTCAGGCAGCAGAATGGGAAATTTGGAGGACTTTTAGCTCCCCTGATCAGATAAGCCTGAGTGGCCATGTGCTACACCAAGCTAGTCCTCCTGTTTCTGTCCCCAGCCAGTTTTCTCGAGAGGGAGGCAGGGACAGGTGTAGGAGGGGCTGCAGTAAGCGTGGCCTATTTAAACACCCCAGGAATGCAGGGATCTGCAATCCTTGTGCACCAGAAGTGGTCAGTCAAGGAGCCAGGTGAGTCATCTGGGCTTGTCACTGCAGCCTGTGAGGTAATTTTCTTGTAAATATAAAGCCATGGTTGTAACTTGGCTGAGGGCTGCTGTTAGAAAAACTGTGGGCACCCAGACTGAGGCCCCATGCAAACATGTCGGTGTCCAGGCCCCTGGCTGTGGAGAGTGTCAGAGCCTGGCATTTGTAAGGGAAGGTAGAGGATATAACACCTGTGTCAGATGTGAACAGGTAAATGATCTGCTCAGTAAGGTGGCTGAGCTGAAGGAAGAAGTCACGAGGTTACAGACTGTAAGAGAATGTGAAAAGGAGATATAGTGGTGTCACCAGGCTCTGCCATCGCTGAGAGAGGGGCAGCAGGTGGGGGCTGCACAAGAAGCAGGGGATCCCACATCCCCTTGTCGCTCAAAAAAGGATGACCTGAGAGATGGGGGGGAAATAGAGGCAGGTCCCTCCCCAGAGAGGAAGAGAGGCAAGACAGACCCCTCACCACCACCCCTGTCTTCCCAGTTGGCCATACACAACAGGTTTGGGGCTCTAGAAAAAGAAAGTTGGGGGGCAATGGGAGCAAGTTAGAGCACAGGAGGTTTAGTGTTAATGTGAGGAAGAACTTTTCCACAGTAAGGGTGACGGAACACTGGAACAGGCTTCCCAAGGGGGTTGTGGAGTCTCCTATTCTGGAAACATTCCAGACCAGCCTGGACTCGTTCCTGTGTGACCTTACCTAGGTGTCCTGCTTTGGCAGGGGGATTGGACTTGATGATCTTTCAAGGTCCCCTCCACCCCTAACATTCTATGATTCTATGAAAGGTGGAAGACAGAAGCTTAAACAAAAACAGTCAAGTGGAGGAAAGCTCACAACCGTGGTGGAAGGCGAGTGCCTTCCTTGCCTGCCGTCTGTTCCCAGGTGCCTCTGAGAAATAGATATGAAGCCCTGATGGGAAACAGCCAGTCTAATGGGGATGTGGATGGCAGACAACCTGTATCAGAGGTCTTGCCACAGTTTGTTAGGCTTCCTGGACATATAACAATCTCTTCCACAAAGAAGAAGAGAAGAGTTGTGGCTGTTGGAGACTTCCTCCTAAAGGTGTCCTGGTTTGGGTTAGAATAGAATTAATTCTGTTCAGTGGTTTTATTTTCTAAAAAAGTATTCCATCCCATATACATCATATTCAGTATCAGCTTTCCCCCCTCCCCCTTCCCAGAGCTGCCTGCTAAACCAAACTTCCCCTTTAAAACCTGAAATTCCTGAATCACAAGTTCAGGCATCTGCGGAAGGACCCTGCCCCCCGGGGGAAGCAGAAATCGGAGGTTTTCTGGGACACTGGGTTTGCAGCTGGGACTTGGTTCGGTACTGGGGAGCTACACACATGGAGCGGATACCGGGACTGAGAGCTGGGACTGTAACTTCAGTGGTGATCTAACTGTTATAAAAAGGGGGAGCTGGGTTCGGTATTTGTGTCCTGCATATATTTATATATGTTTAACTTAATACTGTTATTATTATTAAAGTAGTTTTAGTTTTACTTTCCAATCCAGAAGCCTCTCTGCCTTTATTGTCTCCTGTCTCTTCTGGTTGGGGGGAAAGGGGGGGTAATAAGGAACATTCTGCTGTGAGTCGGGGTTGGCAAAGCCTCTCCAACCACGACAAAAGGGAACAGAGGGTCCAATATGCAGGGTTAACCTTCATCATAGGGAGGTCTGCAGCCTTCCTGGAGC
>VWZX01003688.1:46331-67042 GCA_013399015.1 Galbula dea | reverse complement strand
TCTCTTACTGTGGCTGATTGGAGATTGTTAACTTGGAGTCTTCTCCTTGGGATACTGCCCCTTTTAGGTTTGAATTTGAGATTGAAGTTGAGTTTACAGCGCACAAGACGATGGTCTGTTTGGCATTCTGCACTGGGCATCACGTGGGTATGGTGGACATCGCAAACATCTCTCCATCGCACCAAGACATAATCAATGAGGTGCCAATGCTTAGACCTGGGGTGCATCCAGGTTGTCTTCAGACAATTTTTCTGCAGAAAGATGGTATTAGTGATGGTGAGCTGTTGCTCTGCACAGAATTCTAGCAGAAGTGGACCATTATCGTTGCAGTTTCCAACACCATGCTTGCCTAATATTCCTTTCCATGCTTCAAAGTTCTTACCTACTCTGGCGTTGAAATCACCAAGAATAATGATCTTGTCATCTGCAGGTACCTTTTGGGTAAGGCGGCGCAGGTCAGTGTAAAATTTATCTGCACGCAGCCCATGCGCAGCCCTGGCCAGCCGGGGTCCTGCTGCGTGCGTGCAGCCCGTGCACAGCCCTGGCCAGCCGGCGTCCTGCCGCATGCCCGTAGCCCGTGAGCAGCCCTGGCCAGCCGGGGTCATGCCACGTGCACGCAGCCCGTGCGCAGCATGATATCTAGGTTATTTTCAATTTTACCTCAACATACATCCTCTGCCAGGCTTCCAGAATTGCTGCTGCCTTATCTTCATTCCAATTGATATGTGAAACGTATTCATATCCCTTGAAGTGCTCATACATTTGCTTAGGAGTCATTAACTGAAACATGGTTTGCAAAGCCTGGGCACTGTGACATGGAGAGAAGGAAGAGCAGGAGAAGGCATAAAATGAGCATTTTCAGAAAATTATTTTCACAGTATCAAGTCCCAGATGAGACCCTAACAGAACCTTGCCCAAGTTCTTGATTTTATAGCACGTTTGTATTAAATTTGAACAGAGTACTACCATGTGTCTGGTGTACTGATATTGAGGCTAAATCTGGTTTCACTGAAGTTCATGAGAGTTTTGTCATTTTCAATAGGATCAGTTTCAGAAACAAAGAACAGAACCCTACAAATCAATTATAAAGCTTGTGATTGACAGACATTACTGTGAGGATGACACAGGAATAGTTATTTCTGTGAGATCTTGTAAATGCTGTTGGCAATTTGTCACTTGAAAACCTTGGCCTCTTCCATCTGTCGGAGAGAAATGCCAGATTAAGCTCTTCATGCCTGACAAGCTGTGAGGACTACACAATGCCAATAACTAGCCACCCTGAACTTTCCCAGTATGCAACTGTATCCAACAATTTTAAAAGCTTAAGAAACTATTTTAATTTTCAAAAATATATTCTTTGGCTACTTGTTGAAAGACTACCAATGTTTAGTGTGAATGTAAAAAAGGTCAAAATCCTTATTAAATGTTCAAGTGAAATTTCCCCGTATTAAATATGGAAGAATTATGCTTCATTTAGTTTAGTATGAACTACATTTTTCAGAACAGTTCTATTTCACAAGTTTTTTCCCCCCACTTAAGTCCAATGTTCCACGACTTCGTCGAGATGGGTTTGTTTTATAACTCATAACCTTACTGAAGATGTAAGGACATAAAAATAGATTTTCCTCTATACTGATCCCAAACAAAAAGTTCAGTGGAGATTTTGGAATACAGGGAGAAGTCCAATGAGTGAGCGCATTGTCCAAATTATTTTTTCCCTTTTTTCTTTGATCATATTTTAAAACATGATCAAAGGTGTTCAGTGCCTGAAATACTGTTAAATGCTTTACACATACATTCTAAAAAACAAAGCATCCACGAAAAAAGGTTCTTTCTGAGTGATGTACACTATCATTCTGAGATTAGAAGCAGAAAGCAATAACACCTCCTTAAATTTAAACTGTCTCATCACTCTTAAATTCTGTTCTCTTGAGACATGTTGTCCTGGTTTGGGTTAGAATAGAACTAACTCTGTTCAGTGATTTTACCTTCTAGAAAGTATTCCATCCCACATACGTCTTATTCGATATATAAACTGGGGGTCAGTCCCCCCTTGCTAGATTCCCTTGCTAGACTTCCCTTTCAAGGTTCGAGATTCCTGCTTTCAGAATTGCTAGATGGTCCCTAAGTTCGGGCATCCGGCACCAGGACCCTGCCCCCCAGGGGAACTGGACTCATCTGGTGCCGGGAGGCCTGCTGCTGCAGCATTGGTGGTGACATAATTACCATTGAAAGGGGATTTGGGTTCAGTATTGGGTTCTCTGTATCATTGTATATATTTCACTTAATATTGTTATTATTATTAAAGTAGTTTTTAGTTTTATTTTCCAATCCACAAGTCTCTCTGTCTTCTCTCTTATCCCCTATCCCTCCCCATTGGGGGAAGAGGCGGGGCGTAATAGGGAGCATCTGTCCATGGGTTGGTGGTCAGCCCAGCCTCTACCCTTGACACATGTCCTCCCAAACTGGGATTCATAATATATATGAAGGGCAGTATATTTTGCACGATTGGAAGATTATTTTGCGTAATTGCCTGTACTTCGAAAACCAAACTCTAACAACAAAAAATTTTGAAATTTTCTTTAAACATTTGTTTACCTGACAAGTTTACCAGAACTGTTCTTGACTGTACCACCTATAATCAACTCCTCCTGCCAATGCATGTATTTTCTTGATAGTCCATAGCATCCACCACTCAAAACAAGGGCTACATCAAGAGGCTAAAAAAAGTTACAAAAAAAGCAATTAATCAGTTTCATAACTTTAGACAAACTCATACCCTAACTCTACACCCAGTCTACAAGAATAATGAGTATTAAAGACAATCTAGGAGGTCTACAAACAGAAATGTGTTCAACAAATTAAGCTGAACCATTCAGCTGGGTACTTGTTGACCAGACTGCAATTTCTCCGCAGCATGATACAGCTGACAAAATGAAACATAAAATTGAGGTCCATGACTTCAAATTCATCACAAAAATCAAGAATACTGGCACTAGTTGAAAGAAGTGTGTAACAGCAGCTGTATCTGAGCAGTGGTAATGACTGTCTGAGGCACCAGGTTTGCTGAAAGGCCACATTAATGCATTGCCACGGCCAGTCTGGAGCTGACCACTGTACTCTTACTCTAAATACGCAGGATTAAGCACTGCATCACAGAATGAGGGAGTCTGTGACTATGGGCTAGTAGCATATAACATGAACAGAAAAATGATGTCACTCAAGAATACAAACTCTGCTAGGAAAAAAATGGTACCTTCTCCCTGACCTCCCCCCCGACCCTGGCCTCCCTTGAAAAGACATGCACAAGCACAAGTGAACTTACTTTGGTGGAATTTTTATTGGGAGCTGTGATTGGGCAATCGGCATCAGCAGGATTCAGGCAGGGTCGATCCATATAACCATGACCAACCTCCGCTTTATTCAGCATTTCTTCCCAGCTCTCCACTTGGTAGTTTATTTTCTTTAACTCTTCTAAGAATTCTAAGGGGTCAAAGTTGATCCACTGCAAAGGAGGCTTCCCTCTGCAAGAGAAACCAGGAGAAATTGACACAGACAAAAAAGACAAAAGAAGCACTGAAAGAAACATACTTTTAAATTCATATTTGCACAAATAATGGAATTATTTCGTTACAAATTAACACATTTTCTAGTATGGTTGCTTCACAAATGTAATGCATGTTTTTATTAATTTGTTTATGTACTCTTGTTGCAACCCAGTTGTAATTTTAAGAAAAATACTCAGTTCTTACAAAGTTATTGTATATAACTAAATATTCACACTTTAACAATACTTCAGTTTACAACAAAACCAAAACAAATCATCAAGCACCTCCATAACAAAAAAGTCGCCAACTGCTGCTTCAAAGCATTTAGGGGAGGAGAGGAGAGGGAAAGAAGAGAGAGTGCGGTGGAATGAAAGCATTTCTCATAGTATCAGATTACCTCTTGCTAGTCTAATAATCATCTTGCAAATGTAATCAATCGATATAGCTGATCTTTGTTTATCTGCAACAATACTGCTCTCCTTCAAATGCTCTGGCAGCCTGACTATCAACCATCAAGCTTTCCTGCCACCATGGCTGTCACTGCTATCACCGTCAGGTCCCATCCCCCACTTCTGGATTTGTGATGTTGACAGACTAGAAAGGCTTTTGGCTGCCTTATTCTGTGCTTCAAACCACACTGTATCTGCTTAACCAGGCTTAAGTCATTATTCTGAATCTCCCAACCAGAAAACACAAACCCCCTTATTTCCCCATCTAAAACTGTACACTAAAGGTTAGGAGATGGCCATTGCAAATTGCTTTTACAGAGAGATGCAAACCAGGACAGAAACAATAAGGCAAATGCTAACTCTTGCATAATTAACAGAAAATGCCTGCACAGATTAACAATTAACTCTTTAAAGGATTCAGAGCATATAACATCACACTTGTAAACTGTGAGAAATCACCCATGAAAGATACTATATGGTTTCTTTAATGATCTTATAAGCAAAGGAGTTGTTCTTTATTCCTTAGGAATACTTTAGATTTAACACAAGACGTCTTCTTAGTAATAAAATTCCCAGCCAAACAATGTTTTTGCATTTTATGGGAAAAAAAAACAAAAACAAAAGAACACTGGAAACGGGCTTATTTCAGAGGACGGGGAATAAAAAGGCATTAAATTCTTAAAGGCTGAATTCAGAACTTGCAATGTATTTTGCATGCTAGCAGAATGGGAAAAATAATGAGATTTAAATCAATGCCTACAAATCATCTTTCAAAACCAGGAAAATCTTTGTTCAATGAAAAAAACCTCCATGCATATTTTCTGTAGAGACATTACACTTTATAATTTTTCTGTTAAACTAGAATCTGAACAAACAATGGAAATGCAACAGAAAAATCACAGACAATTGTATAATTAAAAACAGTCAGATCATATAGTTATATAAAAAACACACTTACAATAGATACGCAGTTCCAGACTGTAGCTTTGCTCCCTCCCAAAAGCAGTCCAAAGGTGTGATAATTAAGCAAGGATAAAGATATTCTATGATCTGTCAAAATCAGAAAGGGGAAAATCACAGTTATACTAGAACATAATCAAAGCAGCACAAGCTGAATCACAAGATAAAAGAGGAGGCTGAGGGGAGACCTTATCACTCTCTTCAGCTACTTGAAAGGTCATTCTAGGGAGGCAGGTGTTGGCCTCTTCTCCCTTGTGACTAGTGACAGGACTAGAGGGAATGGGCTTAAGCTGAGCCAGGGTAGGTTTAGATTAGACATTAGGAAGAATTTCTTTACTGAAAGAGTCGTTAGACATTGGAATAGGCTGCCCAGGGAGGTGGTGGAGTCACCATCCCTGGAGGTTTTTAAGAAGAGGATAGATGTGTTTCTTCAGGGGATGATTTAGGGATAAGAGTAGTGCAGGGCTATTGGTTGGACTAGATAATCTTGAGGGTCCTTTCCAACCGTAATGATTCTGTGATTCTGTGAAGAATACACAAATCTCATTAACTAAATGCCTGCTACACGTACCTGGTCCATGTAACCTGCTTCTGTGATGAGTTCTCCTGATTTATAACACAAGTGTTCCAATTTCCACTGTCTGTAAGAAATAAAAAGAACAAATATTTCTTTCTTGTACAACTATTGAAAAGTTATTTTTAAAATGCAAGACATTTATAATTACAACTCATATACATATATCAGCATCAAGCAGTAAATCACTGAGAAAGGCAAATATTACTAAGCACAGATACACTAAATCTCACAAAAAATCAAAGGTCTTTCTTTTTGTTATTGTCGACTAGACATTTGTTTCAGTTATTCTCACATCCTCTGTAAAATTCACTAAAAACAAGAGTTGCTTTTGAATGTACAGCATCCAAAAAGGCAACACATGCTAAAGGGACACAAATCAATCTTTGCATAAATGAGACCATTTGTACTTTAAGATATCACCTAGTGACACAAGTGAGAGAGAAGCCAGCTCCAGCTAAGAGGACTAGAATATTCCCAGCTGATCTACACATGCAGAAGAAAAAGAAGTCTTTAGAATTTCTGCCTTTGTTTTTCAGCCGTGTTACAACTTGCATTGCCATGACTTCTAATATCTTAGACAAAACAGGAGCTGGGTAAAAGATAATACAAGCCTTGGCATCAGTTCACTGAGGCATCAGCTGGAGCACTGAAAAGATATGCTGAAAGAGAGGGGGCTTCATGCCTCAGAGGCAGCACCCCTATGCACATCATCATGCAAGTAGTAACCCCGGGAAACCAATTTTCAGAAAGACTAGCTTAAAGCTGGGACCTTCCTAAGATGCACCTTTTTATTTCTATTTTGGAGACAATAAAACGCCCAACCTTCAGTATATGCACACACACACTCTGAAAACCAACTCTATGTTATTTAACAGCTTGTTCTACCCACTACCATTTCTCACATGTCTGCATTTTCCTTTATATCCAAACTACTGGAAGGATAGTGGGATGGTTCATATGACTGCAACATTGTCATGGATGGCTACATACTTCTGAGGAAAGACCAAACAGCAAGGCAAAGTGGTGGAGTCGCTCTTTATGTGATAGAGCAACTGAAATGTGAAGAGTTCTGCCTAGGGGTGTGGGATGATGAACTTATTAAAAGCTTATGGGTAAGAATTAAGGAGCAAGCCAATATGGGTGGCACAGCAGTGGGTGCTTACCACAGCCCACCTGATCAGGAAGTCAATGATGCCATCTACAGAGCTGAAAGTAGTCTCATGATCCTATGCCCTGATTCCCATAGGGGACTTCAATCACCCTGATAGTTGTTGGGAAGGCAAACACAGCTGGGCACAAACAGTGCCAAGAGGTTCCTGCAGTGCTCTGAGGATAACTTTCTGACACAGGTGGTGGAGGAACCATTGAGCAGAGGTGTGCTGCTGGAGCTATACTAATGAACAAAGAAGCTGTGGTTGGGGATATGAAAGTTGGGGGCAGCCTTGGCTGCTGTGACCTTGAGATGATCATACAAAGAAGTAGCAGGGCAGTAAGTAGGACAGCAATCCTGGACATCAGAAGAGCTAACTTTGACCTCTTCAGTGACCCACCTGGACGAATCCCATGGGTTAGGACTCTAGAATGTCAGGGGGGCCCAAGAGAGCTCATTAATATTCAAGCAATACTTCCCCCAAGGTCAAGATTGGTGCATCCGTACAAGTAAGAAATCAAGCACCAGAGGCAGGAGACCCGCATGGATGAGTAAGAATACTCTGGAAGAGCACAAATGGAAGAAGGAAGTTTACAGTACATGGTAAAAGGAACTGGCTACTTGGAAGGAATATAGGAACATTAGAGTTTGCAGCGGTGCAACTAGGAAAACTAAGGCCCTCTTGGAACTGTAACTTTCAAAGGATGCAAAAGACAACAAGAAGGACTTCTTCAAGTTTATCATAGAAAAAGGAAGACTAGGGAAAATGTGGGCCTGCTGCTGAATGAGGTGGGTGCCCTGGTGACAGAGAACACAGAATTACTGAATGCCACCTTTGCTTCAGTCTTTACTGCTAAGACTGGCCCTCAGGAATCCCAGTCCTTGGAGATAAGGAGAAAGTCTGGATGAAGACTCTCCCTTAGCCAAGGAAAATTGGTTTAGAAATCATCTAGGCAGACTGGACACATACAAATCCATGGGCCCCGACAGGATGCACCAAGTGCTGAGGGAGCTGGCTGACGTTATTGCTAAGCCATTCTCATCGTTTCTGAAGGGTCATGGAGAGCAGGAAAGGTGACTGAGGACTGGAACTCCAGTCTTCAAAAAGGCAAGGAGGAGGACTCGGAAAATTACAGGCCAGTCAGCGTCACCTCTATCCCTGGAAACGTGATGAAACAGCTCACTCTGGAGGTCATCTCTAAGAATGGGAAGGAAAAGATTATCAGGTGTAGACAGCATACATTCACAGAGGGGAAATCATGCTGACCAGTCAGATAGCTTTCTATGATGGTGTGACTGGTTGAGCAGATGTGGGGAGAACAGTGGATGTTGTCTACTTGGACTTCAGCAAGGCTTTTTACAATATTTCCCTTAACATTCCCTTAAAATTTCAAGTTTAGCAAACGTGAGATGAGTGGACAGTGAAATGGATTGAGAACCGGCTGAATGACAGAGCTTAGAAGGTTGTGTTCAGTGATGCAGAGTCCAGTTGGATGCCTGTAGCTAGTGGTGTTCCCCAGGGGTCAGTATGGGGTCCAGTCTCATTCAACATTTTCATCAAGACCTAGATGAAGGGACAGTTCAACTTTGCTAATGATACAAAACTAGGAGTGACTAACACAGCAGAGACTGTGCTGCCATTCATTGAGACCGGGACAGGCTTGAGAGTTGGACAGAAAAGAACCTCATGAAGTTCAACATGGGCAAGTGTAGAGTCCTTCACCTAGGCAAGGATAATATCATGCACCAATACAGGTTAGGAGTTGGCCTGCTGGAAAGCAGCTTGGTGGAGAAGGACCTGGAGTCCTGGTGGACAACAAGCTAACCAAGAGCCAGCAGTGTGTTCTTATTTCCAATAAGGCCAATGGAATGCTGGGGTGCATTAAGAAGAGGTCAAGTGAGGTTACCCTCCCCCTCTACTCTGCCCTACTGAGGTGACATCTGGAGTATTCTGTTCAGTTCTGGGCTCCCCAGTTCAAGAAATTCAAGGAACTACTGGACAGAGTCCAGCAAAAGGCTACAAAGATGATGAGGGGGCTGTAGCATCTCTCTTATGAGGATAGGCTGAGAGACTTGGGGCTCTTTAGCCTACAGAACAGAAGACTTGAGATGGGATCTCATCAGCATTTATAAATATCTAAACATGATAGGGCCAGTTTCTTTTCAGCGGTGCCCACTGACATGGCAAGGGACAATGGACACAAAACAGAACACAGGAAGTTCCACCTAAACATAAGGAAAAACTTCTTTCCATTGAGGATGGCAGAACACTGGAACAGGCTGTCCAGACAAGTTGTGAAGCCTCCTTCTCTTCTTTCAAAACCCACCTGGATGCATTCCTCTACAACCTAATCAAGGTGAACCTGCTTTAGCAGGGATGTTAGACTAGATGATCCCCAGAGGTGCCTTTCACCCCTACCTTTCTGTGATTCTGTGACAGTAACCTGTGCCCCTGTTCAAAGTCATTACATACCTCATGATGGTGTCAGCAAGTGAATTCAACTATAATATGGAAGGATTTACAATGTTAGTAAACCCATCCATAAGGTCCTATATTAAAGACTACAGATATCACTCCTTTACCAAGACAAATGCTGGATATTGTAGCACTGCTTATTGGAGTACACACTCCGAATCAGTTCTGGCACCACTTACCTACTGTATTTGTTAAAAGCTAACCTGTCACTGCTATCATGCCACAATGTCAAACACCAAAAACCAGTGACATTCAATTAAAAACACAGTTCTAATGGAAAGGCTCTGAAGTGCCAATCATTTAAAAATACATGGAGGGAATTATGTGCTCACATTGTAGCCACTACAGATAATCAAGAAAACTTTACCTTTTTCCCTTACCTGTTATACATATAGACATGTACTCTGCTAGCCTGAAGTGCAGAGTCAAGGTGCTGTCGAAGTGCTTCTGTTGTTAGTACATTAGCACCATCTTCCTGTGGAGTCTGGATCATGAGCTGGGGGTTGAACATGGCCTCTTCTCCAATCTTCTGACGTGTGTAATTTAACTCCCGACTCACTCGTCCACCAACTGATGGATAAATATCAACAGCTTTGTACTAGCCAGTAGCTGCTTATTCTGTATTCAACTGATAAGCACTCCCCAGTCAGAAAAGCTTGACCTTAAACAGGCCTTAATGTCACACACGTGCATGGACTACTCTCTCTCAAACTGATCACAACATTCTAAAACTACTAACAACTTTATTTTAGTAATACTGCAACAAAACTCATTATTCCTCATTAAAATACCATTGCCTCTACCACACTAAAACACTGATGCATTAACTGAAGTCTCAAATAGTTTTTTATAGCCAATATGCCACCTGTAAAAATTTTAAAAATAATTAAAAAAAACCTAAAACTTTTCCTTGCAGACCAGACCAAATACTATGTTACAATTTCTTACACTTGTATAAACAGTCTGCTCCAATAGCACATTTCAAGATAAATGGCTTTAATTTACACTCTTCTCAATAATTTGGCAAAGGCAAAAGGAGAATGTTTCTCTTCAGTAACAAAAAGAGGCGGGAAAGAGTAAGTGAGCATAAGTACTTGTTTCAGCCTTATATAAAAAGGGAAGAATACCAAGTTCATATAAAGAGATGCAGTTTAAAGTGTAGCAGAAAGGATTGCCTACAGCTACACCTGAGTGTTCCCAGACCTTTACAGCATGCTGTGATAGAGGAAATCTTTCATGCACAACATCTGTTTTTAAACCCACATGAGATGAACAGTGTGCTCCATATTAAAACATGGTGGGGAAAAAAAAAAAAAGAAAAAAAGAAAAAAGGCAGAGGAAGCCTGGAAAGTCAACAGGCTGTAGAGGGAGCCATATTCAATTTGTTTTGCCAGAAAATATTATACAAGAATGGAAAATTATCTTCCCTCTTATGAAGAAGCATTCAGCTACAGTTCATATACTTTATATAACATTGGCTGTAGTATCTCTAGTAAATGCATGTGGGAGGCGCAGTCAATTAATTCAGACCATTAGCTGAATCAAGACCACATCCAGATGAGGAGGACAAGAATACCACCACCATGTTGTTTCCATCCCTTACGATTTATTACCTTTATTGCTCTGTTAAGTCCAAGCTAGAGACTTGGTCTGATTTGTTACATTTTTTTCAGTTCTAGTCAGCTTGGCACTGGTGATCTGAATTACTGCCAAAGTTTAGTTGTGCAACAGTGTGAACAGAAATTAGGCATGTACATCTATCTCTTCCTAGGTCGTGCAATGGAAGACAGGATCTATAACCAGTTGGCAGTGTGGGAGATGACATTCCCAAGCCTGAACACGGATGTACTTTTTTAGTCACGTGGGCCCCAACCCACTCGTAACCCTCCTGGGGGCTACAAGGACCACCAGGCAAGAGGCTGAGCCTCTGCAGGGATAAAGGTGTCAGAATGACGCCCTCAACAATTAAACAATACAGTCACTCTGGCACAAACCGTTGCTTAATTTCTAGTTCAAGAAGTCTTTGAAGAAACAGTTTCCACAACACACTCCATTTTTTCGAGCCTGTCGCATGTGACATCACCTCCTTCACACCAAGTAACAGTGACCAGCTCACAGTAAGAAAAAAAAAAAAATCAAAGTACAATTTCCTCACTTAGAGTCCCTTTATAACTTCTCTGTATCTCTCTTACTGCAGTGAGAGAACATACAATCATTGAGACTGCATATACATGGTAACTAAAAGCTATTGTCAATTTTTATCAATAATTAAACCTTAAAAATACTTTCACTTATCAAGCTCATGGTCACGCTCACTGCTGTCTTTCTCCACCAACCAGTACTCTAAGATACACTAATAAATTTTGCTGCATCTTAAAGGACTGTGGGGTGGGGGTAAGAGAGGAGAGTTATCCTAATCTGTATGTCTTGGAACTAGAGCTTTCTTTTGCAGCCCTATACACTGCAAGAGCTTCCAAAGACAAAATGTCTCCCTCTTTTGTGTATTAATGGCAGTCAAGACAATAAATACCTAGTTTTATTAGAACTGTAGAGTCTACCATAAAAGTCTACTCCTGGCACTAAATTGTCTTCCATTCCACCCACACTCTTCTTTTGACTTTAACCAGGACTTGAACCAACAAATCAGACTTCATGCAAGACAAAGAAAGGGGAGCATTCCTATCCCTGCTGAAAGTGACCAACTGTTTACTATCAACAGAAATGATGGCTTCCTAATCAAGCTCCTGTCAAACCACATTAACTTCATTGGACAAGGCAGATTTAACTAATCAAAAGTGCATCACACAAGTCAGTCATCACAAGAGAAGGTGGGGTTTTTTCCCCTTTTAACATCTGAAACAGGAATAGCAAAACCACCTCATAAGGCCAGTGTACATTCCAGAACTCTGCAGCAGACGTGCTCTGCATTGTTCTTAAGGCATTACACCATCTAATTATTTCTTTGATGGGTCTGCTATGTACACTTCTTCAGCCAAGTAGAGTAAAGATAACTCCACACACAAATGAAGATACTTCATAAAATGTAACATTCAGGTACACAGAAATTATAAATGTAGATTGTGGAGGAAAACTCTGAAAACATAGACAGACCAGAGGCAAGTGGATACCTGAGTGGTCTTTCAACATATCAAAAGCAATGAAGAGCGAAAGGGAAGCACCCCCCCCAAAAAAAAAGTTTTTGCCAACTATGTTTTCATTTATTTTTATTGAAAGTTTGCGAAGATCACTGAAGGCTGCAGAGATCTTAAGCCTCCAAAACCAGCACAATCAGCTGGACATGCACTTTTTAAAAATCAAGTGCTCTTGTTGCTTTCCACTCCTCCAGTCCTTCTTCATCTATCCACAGGGGATGCAAAAACCTAGGAAAGAAACCACTAAAGATGACACTGAAATGTGCCTGAAACCTTTGGCCTCATTGTGCTGAAGATATGCAATACTATGCTCAACACTTGCACGCTCTGCAGAAAGTCATTCCTTAAACTTTTGCACTCGTAAAAAATAGTAAAAAAAGCATTATAGTCATCATAGGATTTCCACACTATACGACAAATATGTAACGGAAAACATAATAATGAACAAAATGCTGGGGTTTGTGGTTTTCCTTCATGGATTCTGATTTCCTGTATTTGGTGACGACAATATTTTACACTCAAAATGCTACTGACCTAAATTGCATGTATGACATATGGTACCAATACTTCCCATTTTATTCAATGATGAAGAACTATTTCACTGTAATGTTCTGGTGACAAAATCCATACATCATCCTCCTTTTTTGGATTATGTCAAAAGCCACCTGATTGCATTTGAGTTCTTTATTACGCAATTCTTTTATGATTTAAAGCGTAGATGGCTGAGTTGGTGGCACAAATTCCCACAAGCCACAATGCTGATTAAAGTAACAGATCAGTACATTGTCTCACAGACAGTGGTAAGATAATGCAGCAGTTTGTATCCTATACTTCCAGCAGTGTCATTAGATTCTGGATGTCTGCCTACTAGAAATGAGATACTATGCCATCTTAACAATTCAGCTAACAACAACAACAACAAAGTCACAACAAAGTAATGACACCACCTGGCACCATTTCTCACTTAATGTATCAGTTTCTAATTCTCAAGAATGTGCTTGAAGCCCAGTGTTCAAGATGAGACAGTTTTACTGACAGCATCTTTGTTGTTGAGTAATAGTTCCTGTAAAAAACCTGTTTTTTTCCAAAGAAAGGAAAGTGTCTTCCCCTTTCTTCCCTCCTTGATATCAACAGGCTTCCCTCTTAGCTCTCTGCCAGAACATCTGCCTCAAGCAAGTCAGCATCCTGTACCATGAGACATATTGCTGCTTCTCCTGACCTTCCCACTAACTTGAGCGGAAGCTGATCAAGGAACTAAATTACTTGCCCTTCTGGAGAGCCTGAAGAGAGCAGCAATTGTCTGCATGGATTCTGGGTTGCTAAGAGCTATGTAAGGATCACCATGTTTCCCTCCCCCAAGAGCAATGAACAGCTGTCAGGAGGTAACAAGTTTTAGCCCTTCTAACTTCAGTCAGACCTGAACCTGTGACCTATAGGTGAAAGGCTCTAGGTCCCATTACCAAGCACTAGGGTCACAGACCCAGTGTTTCAGTCATCACACATTAAAATGCTTCAGTGCATCTTAAATAAGAAGCACCTACAAAAACAAAACTGCTTCCCTCTACTGTATATTTGCACAACACTGATGCACCCTCCAATGACATGAGTAGAAACTATTTTCATTGGCACAATTTCTGATTGATTTCAAAGCTACTAGACCATTCTCTTCATGTCCTTGTTTCCATTGTGAACATCACCTTCTTAACTACAACCTTCTCACAAACAGCATTCAGAATTAATGTCACCTTACACTAACATGCTTATTAAGAATTCTGGAAACCACCACTGGGAACTGCAATCCCTTCCATCTTGCATAGTCTCAGAAGTTTGACCTGTGCTACACTAAGACATTGATCCTAAATCAAGCAGTGAGCGATAGCTAAAAACCACTGCTTGTTAATTTGCTGTCCAGTGGCATAAAAGGCATGAAATATTTCTTTATCAGATCTTACAATGATCCATTTCAGGTTACAGGAATTGCAAAACATAGCCTGAAGTTTTGTTAGTTTTTTTGGACATGAACACTCCCTCTATTAAACCATTCAATAGTTACCTTGTGTACAATTGTGCAATGAGTAGCTTAGCACAGAGCAAGCTCTCTCAAAGAACACTCCCAAGAGCCAAGTACTTGGGATGAAATGTTTCCCTACCAATGTGGAGAAGAGACTTTCAGAAACCAAAGCTAAGATTTCCAGAAATGCAGACTGGTTTGGGAGATAAATTTTTATTGTGACAGGCTTGCAGTGCATGAATGGAGCAAACTTTTTTGGAGAACTTCCCTTCTGAAGACTATGAGCCTTAAGGTGTTTCCACTCAAGCACTTGTGGCAGAGGGCAGATACCCTTATTTGAGCAACAGCATCTTTTTAATTTTTCTAGGACTATAAACATGTACCATTAGAGCAATCCAGCCCAATCTTTTGACAGTGACAATTCAAAGCTATAAAATTGTACCTCTAATAGCCATGTAAGCCTCACACAAGTAGTGTTTTTATTTCATCCCTCCAAAAGATACTGACCCTTTTTGACAGTAAGAGTTGTAGACTAGTATCCCTTACAATGTCTACCTTGTGGCCTGAGCAATAGGTAACGCGGGCAGCCTCTGCGATTTACAATACCTTTGCAGAAGTGGCAAGAAAGAGAAAATAAAAACCCTTCATGACTCAGCAACCACATAAAGCCAAAGACCAGGAATAAATATCCCAACATCTGTTGACTCAATCTTTACCAACCAGGATGCACCCTGAGGGAGAGAGCCTACCTCCCTCAACTTTGACTGCTTTTAAGGGATTCCTTCTAGTCCACTTCCCCACATAGTCTCTCCTTGTGCTGTTCCTGTGTGCATCCCTATTACGTGAGTGTTCAGGTGTTACTCAGAAACTACAAAATTAAACTATTACAATATCCATTACAATGGTATGCAGATAAGCAAACCAGCCAGCCAGAGCTCTGCTTCATGGTCCTAACTGTGTACCAGGATTATAAAGGTTCACACCTGCAACACAGCAGAAAGCAGTGCCTAATGGCACCAATGACAACTTATATTTTTACTAATTAAGCAGCACAGACCTCATGAGAACAAAACACAGCAGCCAAACACTACTCACATGAGATTTAACCCTCCTCTTCCTTTAGAAAAGGAGCTAAATTTAGAGTTGATGTTGTCTGGCAGATATGAAGATTACCCTGCCACTTACTGGGCACAGAATAATAATGGCTTTTTGATTTAAAGCTTCCTGTTGCTTTCTAGGAATTTCTGTCTTTGTGTTCTCTCAGATGTCTGAGTTTGTCTGTGCTGTTCTTTGTAAATACATAGTTTTTCTGCACACAGACAGTAATAGTTCGAATCCTAACAGAAAAGCAAGGAAGACAGCACCTTCCTCAGAATCATCATCCTGTAGGCCTGACTGGCAGGGTACAAGGGTAAAACTGCGGAGAGGAAGTGCAAAACACTTTCACTATAACTTAAGTTTAGCAAAAGAAATGGGACCGGCTGGCATGTCCAATTGTTTCAAGTTTTAAAATGCTCTCTACTTGTAAAGTCAGACTGCTATTGGTTTGCATGGTTGACCTTTTAATTTACTAACTACTGATCATAAGACATTATCATGTATTTGATGTATCTGATGTTCTAACAATGCTCAGGATGGTTCTCTTAAGATTACCAAGATTACACTATGAAAAAGTTTTGGCTTTCTGCAATTTTTTTCCTGCTCATTTATTTAACTGTGCAAAATAAAGGCTTAATAGGGATTAACTGAAATTGAACTGCCACAAAAAAAAAAAAATCCATGGAGAAACAATGAACTTAAGAAGAGCTAGAACACAGTGTCTTAAAATTATTAGTGTCTTAAAGAGCTCACATGGTCATTCAATGGGCTGTGCAACAGATCAATGAAAAGTTATCATCTTTACCATGTAATTAGCTCTGATCTATGCCAGCACTGGACTACGAGTAGTCAAAATGCCCATGCTTGCACAGAATTTACTCTGCTGAATACATGTGTCTGTGTTGGTACAGCTCAAATGGAATAGTCATGGTTGTACATGTCCAGGTTAAGACATAAGACAGACTGCGTCCTACAATCACCCCTTCCAACATCTAGGTAGACACTCTACACTTCTTCTCTCCCATTAAACTGTCCAACAAAAGGACTCCATTTGTATAGAACATCATCACCTTGCAATGTGACTTCAATCTCTCTTCAGCACCACTGATTTCTAGGAAAATCTAGGGGCAATGTGAGAGCATCTATTTCTGTCATGCTGAGAATTAGGTAACACCATGTTCTTCATTTTTGCTTAAAAAAAGCCCCAAAAACCCAGAACAAAACAAACAAAAAAAACCCCAGCAAAGACAGAAAACTGTGGCTTACAAATGCAAAAAAGTTACAAAAACCCCAACAACAACAAAGCACTTCAAAAAGCTGCTTCTTATCTCCCAAGCCATCATATGATACGAGTTAATTTACTCCTCACACATGCTGGGTATGACTCCAGTGTTGCTGTTACAAATTTCATTAATGCTGACATGATTATGAATAGCAAAAATAAAAACACACATCAAAGACAGCTTTTCGTTCTGTCACACTTTGACAAAGTTTAGAACTGTGACAAAAACACAAAGCTGTCTGCATACTCAGGAAGACAGCCCAACAACAGCTGCCTCTGCTTGCAACAGGAAACCTTCCCTGTAATTTTAGAAGCTAAAACCTTTCCTTTCTAAAAATTAAATAAAAGCTGGTTTTACATGTATGCATCTGTACTGCCCGCAGGCAGAAAAGTATCATTTATGATTGGGTAAAATAGACAGATTGCTTTAAAAAAAAAAAAAGACTTTTTTTAATCCTTTTCTTCCTCAGTGCTCCTCTGTGCTGATAAACTGGAAAAGTGCAGTAAATAAAAAACCAAACCAAAATGAACAAATTGAACAGTACAAAGTGAAAGAAAAAAAGAAAAAAACCCCAACACCAAGAACACATGCAAGCAGCTTTGAAAGCTACAATAATATACAAAATTGGTACATGCAATTCAAACTTTTCAATGAAATGTAAAATGCAGTAGCTGCTTACTGAGCTGCAACACATGTCCTTGGTAACAGGATATGAGCTGTTCACCTCTGGGTCACTGGTTCTAATCCAGCCAGCAACAATAGTGACCACAAGTTGTTTACCATCTGACAGCTGTTTGGAGGCTTATGCAAAATGACTTGGTGGTCTCAGTCCATTTCCGAGTGGGCAGGTGTCCATATTACAGAAAACCACCCTCACAACTGGCATCCTTCCTGACCATCTCAACAAAGAGACTGAGGAACGAATGGGCATGGAGAGCACACCATCCTTTCTTCCAAAGACATGGTCCCTTCAGGTCAGAGATAAGCCACAGCTCTTGGAGAAGAAACCCAACTATTGAATTTTCTAGCTTAAGTGGCAAAGCAATAAAGGACTCTGGGCTCTGCTTTTTCCTAGAAATCCAAGGAGATGGCCTACAGTGAGGATCGGCAGCTAATACAAACTACTGCCATTCTCCAACAGTTTATGGTCATGTAACAGTTTATATGCACTGAGGAGCAAAGCTGAATTTCTGGTTTTCAGTAATTTAAAAGAACATTTGAGTTTATTTTGTAACACGCCAAAATCCTCAATTGTACATGAAGGTGACTAAGTTTCCAGGAGTTCTGCTGAGAAAGGTGTGTAAGGGGGTTCAAGGTCTAAATCCAAGCATTTCAAAACAGCTAAATATAATTGTTTTAAGTTACTTTAGCTTGAATAAGCGCTTCTGCTGCGTAATATGTTAAAAACAATTTGCTGCACTGTTCCACAGCAGTCAGCTTTCCTTTAGGCCCAACTTTTCATTTAACCTCTCAGTGCCCTTTTCTCAAATATGTAATTGTTTTCCTGTGTGGTTAAAAGCAGCATTTTTAAGTCTTTTCATCTGTACTCCTGGGATAGCACCAATTTCATCTGTACATGGACTAGCACAAAATCTGAGCGCAATTTTTTTAAAAGGAGCAGCAAACAGCAATGAAAAAACTTTCATCCAGAACCTTTTAGGGGTTACCATTTCCTAAACAGTACTTTTAAGAGACAGCAAAACCAACATACAGAAAAATGAAAGGAATGAGCAAGTTGTGAAACAGGGTACAGTTTCTTTCAAGTATTCCCTACCAGCTGCTTGCTGTACCATCTGTTGTTGCCTAAGCAGCTTCCTTCTGAACCGCTTTGCACTGAAGCAGAACTGCTCTCACTGTTGGACACAATCAGGTCAGGTCAGCACTCCCCCCAGCACCGAACCTGCTGCCTGTCACAGCTCTCCCCACCTCGTTATTTCTTACTGGCCACCAGCTCCCAAGACAGTGCTGCATCTGTCAGGAGGCCCATTTTTCATAGTTTCCTCGCTATTCACACCGAGTAGCAAAGAGTGCATTTCATTTTGTGCAGAGTACAATCAGAGATTTCCGTCAGATTCTCCAAGAGCATAACCATATGGTCACGTTTATTTTGAAGCAGGAAGGGCTGGGAAAGAAAGCTAAATAAATGACAGAACGCTTCCCACGGCACAACCTTTATTTTCTACTTTTGGCTGCTCCGATCATGCAGCTAATTTCAGTTCACTACCAAGCCCACCAGACTACAAGAACGGTCTGTTCTCCCTGTCGACGAGCTCTGGGAACGGAGACGTGCCCCTGCCGCCGCCGCGGTCAGACGGCACACAGGAGGTTTGACGAGGCCGTGCCGTTAGCCGGCACCTCCTCAAACGCGTCCAGGGCCTTCGCCGCTACTGGGGAGGCGCTCTCCTCCACCGCCTACCGCCCCTAGCACACCGGGAACTCTCATCCCTCCCTTGCTCCATCCCTCGGCTCGGCTGCAGCGGGCCCGTCCCACCCCGCGCCGGCCCTGGCGTGAGGCCCCGAAAAAGGGTTGCCCCAGGCCCCGAGGAACCGGGCACGCCGCCGCTCCGCTGCATTCCCAATGCCGCTCCTTCCCGACGCATCTGTGCAGGGAAACACGCATCGCTGGGAGCCACTTTCAAGATTTTGTTGCGAGCGGGATTAGCTGGATTAGGGGTCTGATTCATAAGGACCCCCTGCGGCTGTGAGGAAGTTTCATCACAAGGTCAGTGTGGTGTGAACTATATTCTGTCAACACCACTACTCCTTATAGCCGACTACAAAAAATACAAAAGGGGAAAAAAATGCAAGTGAAATATATGAATGAACGGTTTACAGCAACAAAGAGATTTACAGATTTCCCCATCAACTGCTTAAAAAGATGTGCACCCTTCAACGCTGTGCTCCTTTAAAACAAGAGATCTGTATTAGCCATTTTTAATTTATAAAGAATGTAATGGTTTAGGAGGTGGGAGGAACCTGGGGAATAAGTGTAGCAACCCACACACAAAACCACAGAGGAACTTTTGGCACGTAGTCTAAAACCAGTCATGCAGCTCGAAGATTGTTGCACTGTTGAGATTTTATTACATATAATGCTGTCACCTTCAAGACTATTTAATTCCTAGTCCCCTAAGAGCACTAAGTAACACAGACACACTAAAATAATAACATCTAAAAAACATAAGTGTTGTAATGAAGAAAGGAGAAGGTGAAATAAAGGTTTTTTGTTTGTTTTTGCTCCTTAAAACGTAATTACCAACCTTACAGATCCCCCCTCCCCCCATGATTCCTCTCACTCCATCGTAATGACATCAAAGACAGCAACGCATTTGTAGCTGGCACAATGCAAAATAAAATCTATAGCAAAAGAGGGGGAGTTTTGTTTTGCATGTGTGTGTAATTTTTTGGAGAGTTTTGTTTTTTCAAGAGCAATCCCTCTTGCACAGAACCACACTGTTCCATCAAAGCCTTATCTGTTATATTTCTGTCTGTCTTCCTCTTTGTTTAGCGCATTTACCAACAAGAGAAAAAGGGGTAAAGCAATGGAGGCTTTGACCTGCAGCTGTAACACAATACTTTCGCATAGCCCTGTCGACCCCTGACATAAATTTTACACCGCAGCTGGCATTTACACACTTAACATTACCATATGTATAGCCTACTCTGTGCTAATTATGCTAATCACCTGTCTAACTCTCTGCTGCGAAAAATGGTTGTATTTAGCAGTCCACTGCCTACCAATGCAGCTTACTGTGTGGTTGAAATGTACATTCAGACAGCTCTGAATGGCAAGATTTTTCCACGTTGCTGGTTTCATTCAGACCACAGAAAAATTTATTCAAGTCAACTGGTTTCGGTCCGCAACAAAAAAGTTACGAGAAAAAAGTGAGTGTGTTCCTGCCCTAACATTCTAAGTCTGCTTGCAAGCAAAATGATAAATCAATTGGTGTGGGAAACAAAAAGCGAGAAAGATTTCTTTTGCAAGCCATGTGAAACTGTAGCTTATT
>VWZX01003688.1:34832-46313 GCA_013399015.1 Galbula dea | reverse complement strand
GGGGGGGAGGGAGAAGGGGAAAAAAAAAAAGTGGTTATCCTATTTCCCAAATCTCTAGAAAGAGCTTTTCTAGAAAGAAATAGATGTTTACACCCGATAACAATTCTCTCAAGTTGCTTGCTTTTATCTACAACTGGAAGTTAAATTAAACATGTTTTAGTTTTGTTTCTCAATCTTAAGAATTTTTACTACAGTATCATATTGTCTATTACCTAGCACTTAAATAGCATTAGCTTCTGAACAGCAAGAGCTTCTTTCCTGACTCTGAGGATCCCCTCAAGACAGCAGTAGAGTAAGACTTCTGTAAATGACATCAGAATCAGGCCCATGTCAAGAGGCAAACAAGATAAATGCATAGGAAATACTCACCAGGAAAACTGGTGTTTTATTTAACTACCTGTATATTTTTTTACCACTACAGAAAAAGTAAGTTACAAACAAAAACTTAAAGTTGCAATGGATAGAGGGGTTTCTATGTTATCACAGTGTCAGCAGGAAGGGAAAGGTTTAAGTGAGTTCCTGAAGTTCTTCTGGGCATGTCACTGTGGAGACTACATTCACATCTATGTTGGGATTACATTCCTATAACTATTTATTACATACAAATAATACATATTTTCCCCCTTCCCCTCTGCACACACCCATGGAAGATACGGTAATTCACAGACTTGTCACATAACCCAAATGTAAATCTGAGTACTGCATCACCCTTGAAAACTTCCTTTTAGGTCAAATTTGTAGAATCTCCTTTCAACTAGTTTTAAATGTTATGACATGACATGTTCATGCACAAAATGGAAAAATACGCAAATAAACCTCCTATATCCACTACTATATCTGAAAAAGATAAGCACAATGGAAGGTAAATCATTGTTGGTATTACAGCAAAGGGTATTTAATGAAAAACGGCAACAGTTCAGCAGTTTATACTCAGAAGGTGCAGTAACATAGTCTTTCCATTACCCAGCATGAGGTCAAGAAGAACCCTGTGCCTGTCTTCCCTATTTCCCATCCTTTGTCTGCTCTGCTTCTATGTGCACAAGACTGCTGTTCTCAATAAGGTGATGTAACAGGTTAAGCCTGTCAGCAATGGCCTTTAATATTTTACTTATTACATGCCTGTTTGACTACCTTAAGCAGCCTCAGCCAAGACCCAAGATACATCCTGCTTTCTAGCATCTCAGTTTCAGTTTTTTATCTGCCAGTTCAAAGCTCTAATTTGTCTATGTTCTTTCAGCTCCAAAATACAGGTTGTGTAGCCCAAAACACAAATAACACTACAACTACTGCGCTTATTTCAGAGAGTGTGGATTCTCCCCCCCCCCTTTTTTTTAACTAGAAAGATGGACCACCCTGCTCTCATGGCACAGAACACTATTTACATTGCAATACTTGACTGTGTAATACATCTGGCATTTTTGGGCAGGATTCCTGCATTAGGGGCCAGAAGCCCTTAAGCAATGATTTAAAGGGGGAGTGTGTGGGCGAATCATACAGCTTAACAGTGTTCATTTCTAGTTTGTTACAGTTAGCTTTTGCTTATCAACTGCAAAGCAGAAATGCATCAGACTGGTAAGCAAGAGAAGACTGTTTCTTTTAATTTATCTCACCATTAGTAAATGAAGACTGTATTAACAGTTTAAGGGCTCAGTTCTGGCTTTAGGTATATGGGTGTACAGCACTGTGCCTTAAAAATACTAGCTTTTTCTTGCACGTGAGCAAAATACAGATGTTTTAAATATACAATTATTACTTGTACACTTGAAGCTGGAATTATGTTCAGTACAATTCTCTAAACCAGAAGCACCTCTGCAGAAGCAGTCAGCTTATGGTTCTTCTCATTCCCTTACCTCTTATGTATTTTGCTCAAGCACTAAAATAACCAAGTTTTCCAAAACCAAGCAGAACTTAAAGCCAAGACACTTATTCTAAGAACCAAAATTAAAATTCTCTACACATCAAAGCATCTGTATGGTCAGCAGTTTCCATAAAGGGCTTTTTACCTCAGGAAACTACTGCTTCTGCCAAATTCAAGATGTTTACAGCAACTGGGGTGATACTGAATGAAAATAACTGAGAAAAAAACAATAATGCGTAAATGGTATTTACAAATATTAAACTAAGTTTATACAGCAAAAAGGGAATTAAGAGAAAAGATATTATTTCTAAATTTTGAATTCAAAGTTACTCCTTGCAACTCATCTTCATCTATTTCTAGTGCAATGTACAATGAAAAAGTATTCCAAGTTGTTCACTCAATTAACAGCAAGAATGAATATAGCTTGTTTTAACTGGCATTCATTGGTCATTTTTAGCACACTGTCAGGGGATAATAAAAAAGAACAGATCATGCAGAACAGGACCAAAAACATTTTCTTGTTCTCCTTGATTCATGGGCACAGAAATAAAGTGGCCATTATATGACAGCATGCATCTTCAGTGCAGAAACAATACTGAAGAGCACTGAGTTTTCTGTTATGAGGCAACATGTCAGAAATCTGTTGCCTCAGTAAAGCACCAACAGTAGAAAAACAAGTTGTGTATCTTCTGAACTCTGACAGGAGACTACACTTCTTGTTGTAGGACTGTCACTTAGGCCTTAAGGAGTTCTACTGATTTCTTCAGGTTTTCCCAGGCAGAATAACCCAGGAACACAAATGAGGAAAGATATCCTGCATGAAACAAGGCAGAAGAGATTAGAGAAACTAAAAGAACCAAAGGCATACTGAGGATAAGTAAGGATGATTGACAATATATACATCTGTAACTGTACAGCAGACACAAAGAATGGATCTC
Source organism: Galbula dea (assembly GCA_013399015.1). NCBI lineage: Eukaryota > Metazoa > Chordata > Aves > Piciformes > Galbulidae > Galbula > Galbula dea. The sequence goes on along the minus strand of VWZX01003688.1, from coordinate 43,517 downwards.
TTGGTAATATTCTGCATTCAGCTCCTGCTGAGTCCCAAAACATGCAGCTGGAACTATGTATATCCACACCATCATCTGTGCAGCAAGAAAGCACTGCACAGAAGCTGGAAGACTGGACTTTATTCTACATATAAGAGAAAATGCCTGACAAGGAACAGTCTCACAAGGTCTATAACCAAAACACTGTTATAACCAATTAGAATATTCTTTAAAAACTAGCTACGGGGCAGAAAACTTTACAAGCATGGTTTTACCCGAGAGCTTATAGGTTGACATGCATAATTCACTGTTAAAAGGATTATGCATAGAAGCCAGTGAGTGTCAAAGTGAGAACATGTTCCATTAGACACCAGAAGGAAAGCAGTTACAGACACATTAAAACTAGCATCCTAGTGGACATCACACCAACAGGTCACAATGAGGTCAGCTCTGAAGGAGAAATCGAAATGAAATATAAACATGGCATTCTGGAAACCAGACAATCTCCCATAGCTTTGTCCAACCAGCACTAATTTAGGCATCAGCTGTGGTGCATAATCTAAACAAAGGGATCAGTTGTTTCATAGGTCTGGAGCCTGTCATATTTTGGAGCCTCCTAACACCTATGTGTAATTGAAACACCCCCTTGCATGCCACAGCCTTTAAATTTGTTGAATGGTGAGGAACTGTACACACATTCACCATGTAGTTTTACTATCTTCTGGGAAACCACCACAAATACTGTTTAATAAGAAGGATTGGACCATCTCTTCCAACACAATAAACACCACAAAAATTGATGGAGATGGGGTGAGAAGCTGGAGTTTTCCTTAACATATTCTCTGTTGAAAGCAAGTTTGACTACCCGTACTTTAGAATTCATACTTGTTTGAACCCACTGGGTTTCTGCCAAGAAATAATGAGAAAAGGTCTGATCTCAAAAAAAAAAAAGCATTCACTTAACAGGTAAGAGGAGCTTGTGTAGACTTCAAGTCACTCACCACCATCTCCACACAGCACCACAAATCCAACAGCTGAGCTAGCTCTTCTGCTTACCTACATTCCCCCTGTTCCTCTCAGCAGCAGTGGCATATGGACCAACAATAAAGCGCTGTTGCTTTCAAATGTTCTACTTCACTCCAGGATTTCTGTACCAACATCTCCAAGCCCTCCAGAACTACAGAAATGCCCTTCACACCTGTTCATAAGCAGCAAAATCCTGAGAGTGCAAGAAGACACCCAAAACTCAGAAGAAAAGAAGAGGGGAATGGTGCAGCCACTGCCCTGCCCTGTTTAAACATGTTTCAACAAAGAAGGAAACAGATCTTTCCAAACAAGGATCTGTAGGGCACATTCTAGCATGAACACTGGTGACAGTGTGTTACGTCTGGAAGTAACAACGAAGATTAATTTTCTCCAGCATTTAGTAAACTATATGCCTCTAAAGTCTGAAAGGTAGAAGAAACCAAGCAACCATGCACTTAACAGCTTAAGAGGCATGCCAGTTCTACAGGAGGAGATCCTCCTCATGCACTTCCCAGAAGAGGTAGGTCAGGGGCAGGCTGTTAAGTCTCCTGGGGCTTTGTATATCACTAACGGCCTGGCTACATTAAAGTAATTCCAAGTTCTGCCACTGCATTCAGTGAGTTCAGGATTTCACCCTTTACCCTCTCAATGACCAAAGAATTCATTAAACTCTTACAGATGAAAGAGGAATTTTAAACACCAAAGCCAGCATGGGTTTTTTTTGGTTTAAGATCTTCTCAGCAAAGAACGCCAACTCCAAGCAGTGATACTGACACTTGTCAAGACGGAGCTTAACAGAGACACTTGGTCATTTTGAATTTAACAGCAGACCCTTGAAGGATAGATCAAACATCTACATAACTAAATCCTTTAAATGTATTTTCTTAGCAACTTTCAATATAGGGAAACAAAGGGCGTTCAAATTCACAGGAATATAAGACCCACTGCCCTGATGTTTTTATCCACAAACATCATGGAGAGCTGAAGTCCTACAATTTGATGTTATTTTTCAAAACAGAAGCATGGACTGAAATACTTTCTTGTTTTAATTAGTAAACATTAAAACCAGCATGTAGCCTATGCTTCAGCCATTACGTAGCAACACCATGGCTACTTTTGCATTTGAGAAACCACATAATAAATAACCATACTTAATTCAAGCAAAACAATGGGCTCCAATATTTCCAGATAAACACCTATCAATGAACTTTCAATACCCACTGAGAAACACAACACATGGTAAGACAGTAATTCAGAGATAAGTAAGCTCTTCTGTTACCTGATCAATGTGAAACTAATGGATTTGGTAATGTGATCAGAGATAACTTCCCATACTGTCATGAAGCCTACCAACACCCTGCCTCAGAGTCATCAGCAGAGTAATTTCAGCTCTTCTGCCATCTATGCTGTGTTGACGCAGTGATGCAGGTGCAGCAAGCACATCTAAAACAGTACTACTTCACTACTGTGTGCAAACATGAATGTTTGTGAGAGAACAGAATATACCAAACTGGGTCAATTCCTGCTAACTGTATTCAAACCAAACATGTTACTCCAGGCCACTCACATAAATTTGTCTCCTTGAAACAACAAATTCACAAAAATTTCTTCCTTCACTAATCTTTTCTGCTTCTCCAGAGAATACTAATGTAAAATTAACTGATGCTTTAGGCAGAACTCAAGAATTCTTAACACTTCTCTCCACCTGCACTTGATCTTGCTGAGTTAAGCTAACTGAGAATCTACAGAAATAATACTGGTTCCTGTATCACTCTCACATTTTTCCTCATTTTTCACTTCATTCTTATGTTGCATAGGTAGGTTAACATATTCTGAGATCGGTCAGCCATAAATAGAACAGCGGAGTAACTTGATTTTTGCCCTTTTAGAGTGAAAAGAAACAGTACTACATGTAACTCAAGTTTTCACTTACAAAGGGCTTCTCTGCTGCATGCACTCAGTCCCAATTCACTTACAATTAGAACACACTCACTTTGTTCCAAGTACCAAAGCTGAGCTATATGGCTACTGAAGGCATTTTGTTTTCTTTGCAGAATATCCTATCCCTACTAGTATTATCCACACTCTTCCTTTAAGGTATGCATTAGAGTTTGGTTAGCTTTGTGAAGAGGGCTACTTAAAGGACAGGTTTGACAGAGCTACAGCTAGTGTAGAAAGCGCAGAAAGCAAGAAAGGAAGCAATGAACACCATGATCTTAAACACCTTACAGACACAAAAATTACTGAAGACAGTGAAGGGAAAAAAAATCCCCAAACAATGGTGACATGAAATGAATCTTCAAGAAACAAGACTAGACCACCTCTCCCTTTAAGACCTACTCCAATTAACACTATTCAAAGCACTGCAGTAGCCAAATTTCAATCTCCACTTCACAGAACCCTCTCTGGTTCCACAAAACCACCCTCTGGAGCCACAAAACTACCTTCTTTCAGAAGCAGAGGCTGTGAATTTACGTGTGTGACTGCTGTTCACAAACAGTGTCTTAAGAGTGCCTATTTGAGCAATGGCAAAACACATAACCAGTTACGGGCACAATTTCTTCTCCAACCTCAGTACTATCTAGTTATGAATGCTTGTTTCTAAAAGCACATCTGTGTCCAACAAAATTGAATCACAGAAGAAATCAATACGAAGTACTTTTCCTTCTTTCAAGAGTATACTATGTATCAAGATGCTAAACCGTTTCTACAACACCAGTGTGCATGCACACCCACACACAGCAGTTCAACTAAAGTTGAATGGCTGTGGATAATAGAACTGTCATTGAAGTGCCAATCCAGAATTTGTTTGCTAAAGAAACTAACACAAGCATCCTCCAGTAGCAACCTATGCACACAGGGATGACAGACCCACTGATAGGCTGACAGGAACCAGGGGTATGTCCTAGTCAAAGACACCATATAGTCAGAGTACAAGACAGGAGCATGGACTGAGAGCTTATTGCAGGACATACAGTAACAACTGAAGTGCTCTGAAGAGGAGCCAGAGGAGGTTTGTGGGGTTTAAAAAAAAAATAATAATTTTAATTACAATAATTACAAACCCCTACTCCACAACACTTAGTGCCAAGAAAAAAGCTGAGAAGAAAGCCACTTTGGTACCAGGAGGCTCACAGAAGGCCAAGAATGCTGGCACAAACTCTGAAGGAGGAAGACTACCATAGGAAAACTCAAAGAACAATGTTTTGGAGATCTGCTTTTCTTTTTCTGCCTTTGACAGTTTGCCTGTCAGGTGGTTCCTAAACTTCTTATATAAATATTTCAGCCACAGTATCTTCAGGCCCAGACTGCTAATTATTTATCTTGGAATGTGTATGGTCTTAAAACTCATTCAAACTTCACTATTTTTTATTAATTGTGTTATGGCTTTAAAGTAACCGTTTACTTCCTGAAAGCTTCAGTGCTGTATTATATTTCATATTCCATTGTATTCAGAAATACACCATATGAAATCAGTCTTTTTATGTAAACACTGCAAATCCATTCAGCAGTAATAACTGTGAAATCTTCAGTAGCACATCAAAACTGTTACTTGAAATATCTCAAGCAATTTACCATATTTGGCCAACACGGCCCAGTTCATTCACACTGGCAATACAGAAAAGGTAAAGGCAAAAATGACAGCTATTTTAACAAAGAGGGCAACTCACCCACTGCTTCTATTAAAAGAAACCTTGATTTAAAAGGTCTTTTAGTATAATAACCTCCATGGAACGCACTTTAAACCTGCTAGGGCCAAGTGCATACAAGTGCAGAAAACCAAGTTAGGTCACTGCTTTCCACCTCTGCACAGGAAGAACAGCACTTTTCATACTATCTCTTTCTACGCCTGTTACACCTCAAATTCTCACTCTGTATTTGTCTGTAGTTTAGCAACAGAATTACGTGATTGCTATTTTCTAAGTTTCTTTCTATAACACTGTGGTTCATGAGTGGAACATTTACAAAATCTCTACCAAGAAGCAAGCTCTTTTGCATAGACTGGTTGTATAGTGCTAGAACAGGAAGACAAGAAGTTAACTGAAATTAAATTCAGAATATTTTATTTAATCTTAATCAGCTAGCCTTTTCCTGCAGAGTTTTAATGATTTTTAACATTACTTAATTTTGACATGGAAACTAAACTCAATACATGTGAAATTATATAAGTCAGCTCCATACAACCACATGCATGAATTAATCTTGGCCATGAAAACCTCAGACATCAACTTCAACTAGATTTCATATAGGACCTTTCACCTCTCCTGCCTCCATGAAACAATTATGACATGAAGACAGTGCAGCAACTGAACTAAGTGGTTATTTTGCAAATTTTATTTTTTTTTCCTTGAAAATTGCATTTTTTACTGTTGGGCCAGTCATACAGTCACAAGTAGCTTCTTGGTATCACACAGCTACAAAAAGCAGGTGGCATTAATTGGATAGTGTCACTCTTCCAAATAACTGAACTCCAGTAATAGCAGGATAAACCTCAGGAAAGCATGTTGGATGGAACTGCAAATGTATTATCTACCAAACACTTACAGAAAAGGAGGAACAAAATACAGATAAACAAAAACTGACAGAATAAACTCTGCCAGAATAAACAACCTCACAAAGACTTTAAATTTAAAGTGTGATTAAAACGAAGAAAAAAATATGTTCACAATCTTTTGCATTAGTATTTAAGCTACATAGGACCTAGTGACCACTACAGACTCAAATGTACATCTCCGCCTGCAGATGTGATCCTGCACTGCCTCCTTTCTTTCTCAAGGCTGCTGGCAGCAGATCCCATCATATTTTGGACTCCTGGACTACATGGACCAAAAAAAGTTCATTGGTAACACAGTTATCTTCCAAAACAGAAAAAACCAGTACCACTAAATGACCTGTGAACCCAATCCTGACTCCAATATGGGTGTCATCTGCAAGGACGGAATTTGGACCTATGCTTTAATTCATTCATAGGGCTTGACAGACCACCTTCCTAACAACCACTAACTTTGCACTCAGCACTAGCTTTTCCATACACATGCATACAGAGAGCTATTTAGTAATGATTATTTATGCAGCCTTCCATATAAACCAAATTCAGCTGCAAGCAACTTCTGACATAAACCCAGACTAACTACTGCAGACAATGAACTCTGTTTTCACGTCACCCAGCTAACAGAGGAACGCGATGCTATGTAATATTTTACTATAAATACATAAATAAAAAATAATAAAAATTCAACCCAGAGCCGTGCCTCTGGGGCTCCGGCGACACTGCTCTCCCTACCCCACGGCCCCTCAGGCTTCTGTGGGGGGAGGCTGTGTGTTTCGAAAAGCACTCCGCGAAGCCCACAGACTCTCCCGGTACTACTCCTCTCCTTCACCAAGCTTGCCTTCCTACGGTGGTGCCTTGGGGCTGGGCCTGGAGGAAGCACTCCCCGCGCCACGCACTGCCCGAGGCCACCCCGCTACAGGAGGCTGGGGCAGCCCAGGCCCCGCTTCGCTTCGGCAGTCGTCTTTTTGTTGTTGTTCTCTCCACTCTTTTTAAAATTTTTTTACCTTGACACANGAGGGGCACCTCCTGGCACCGCGGCCGCCTCTTACCGCCAACGGGGACTCGGAAAGCCGCTGCCCGCAGCTTTCCCCCACAGAAAGACGGATTAGAGCCGGGAGCGCGGGGTGGCTGGGGGCCGCCTGGCGCGGCGCCCCCCGCGAACTGTACGGCTTGCCGCCGCGGCCCCCTGCGGGCGGAGAAATGGTACGCGCCTCGCGGGGCCGCACGCTCTGGCCCAACACCCGCCGCCCATATCGACAACTGCCCGCCCAACAGCCTCGCCGACAGCCCGGCCCCCGCTGGCAGCAGGCCCTCCCCGGCATTCGGAGCAGCCCCTGTGCACTAACGTACGCATGCAAGCACTCCCGCCTCCCCCAGTTCTACCCGGCCATCCAGGCGGGAAGGGCCGGCAGCAGGAAAAGGGGGACCCCAGACTTACCTTCTACCCACAACTCCTCCACGTTGGTTTCGAGATTAGCTGCCCTTAATCCTACAGCGAAAGCCCCAAATATGAGGAGGCCGACAACCAAAAACTTCCCGCAGTTTTTTTGAATATAACAGCCCAGTTTAAATAACAGTCTCTGAAACTTCGCTCGCAGCCACAGCGGCGCTTTCCGTCCCGTCGCCTTCCCCTGCAAGGCAAGAAAAGGTCAGTGGTTGAGGGGCTGCGGCAGGCCGCCAGGCGCGCGCCCTCGTCCCAGAGCACGCGAAGAGAGGCCCCCAGCCCTCGTCGGACGCATTACCACGCAGCATCCCTGGGAGCACCGTGAGCAGCTCAAGCGGGCATCCCTCCGGCAGAGTCCTTGCCCCACGACCTTTCCAAGCAACCATAACTGGGCGCAGGCATGGGCCACGAAGTACCTGCTAGTAGCCACCCTTGCCCCAGGCCAACACACAGGTTGGGGATGATGCCACTGCATCAGATTTCTGTGCCTTTGCCTATGCTGCCCATCACACTCTTCTCGAGCCCACGCACTGCAAGCAGCTTAGGCTGCAAAACATTTGCGCTGGCACGATGCACGTTTCCAGGGCAGAAGTAAGCATTTCCGATGAGCCTCAACAGCCCCAAGAAATGAGAAAAAAGTAGTCCCTTTTCGTGTTCTCCTTAGACCTCGGAAGGGCTGGGGGAGGAAGAGGGAGGGCAGTATGACGGAAAGCTAGTCGGTAGCAGTTTTCTGCTGTTTCCCCATTCCCAGCTCCTAGCCGGGGTTTGGTGCTGAAGCCGAACCCACGTGGTAAGCAGCGCTGTAAGATCAGAAGTAATTCATTTCCATAGAGTTTGGGAGACGCTGTGTGATCTGAATTAGGAAGTAGAGCAGCCATCTGTACGTTACGACAATATTTGTGAACGGAAGAGGGCAGCCACATGGATTTTTTTTTTCCCTTTCCTCCTGCTTTCTCTCTTCTTACAAAGCCTAGAAATCCGCTCCCTGAAGTGAAACCATACCGGCAGCAAGGCAGCTTTTCGAGTTTGTTTACTTTGAACATTTTTTGGCCGAAGGAGATTGGCGGCCGGGGCCGCCCCTCCGCCCCGCCCGGGCAGGGCTTGCCGGGAGCTAAGGCACCGCCAGCCCTTCCCCGCCAACAATACCAACGCCGCTCCGCGGGAACAGGCTCGACCACGGTGGCAATTCGTTTACGGTCCCCGTTTCCCCTCTGACCGCCGGGGGAAAGAAAACTACAGCAACCTTTCTCTGCTGGGGGACCCCTCTCCCAGGGCAATAGCCGTGTCGGCGGCGAACTTCACAAAAGCACAACTTCTTCCAAGAAGGCTGCTGCCCGCTTTCTCCCCCGTCCCAGACGAGAGCGGGTGCTGCCGATGTCGCTACGAGGGGATGGAGAAGCGGAAAGGAAGCGGAAGGGGAACAAGAGAGTGGGCCAGGGGCTGGCTGGGGGGAGGCCGGGAGCAAGCTGAGACTGTCTCAGGAAATTTAACTAGTGGAGTACTCCACAGCGCAAGCACGCAGCAGGGCAGCCACAGGCGAGAAGGGAGGAAAGGACAGCACTCTCTCCCGCACTGAAGAGTCATAGACGTCCCTCTCTTTTTCCCAGCATTTTATTGGTGGCTATTTCACTTCCATCTCCTCCTTCCACCCCCGCAGGAAAACACACCACCCCCATTCTCCCCC
>VWZX01003688.1:14437-26793 GCA_013399015.1 Galbula dea | reverse complement strand
TCCGTCCAGGCATGCCCCGCGCTACCAGCCCGGCCTGCCGGGCGGGAGTCGCAGCCTCGCCGCCCGGTTCCCCGGCAAGGCGCAGGCCTCGGGCCCCCGACGGCTGGAGGGAGGCTTCCCCCTTCCCCTCTCTCAGCCCCGGGCCCCACCCACCATCAGCCCCTCCAGCACCGCTCCGAGCGCCCGGCCCCAGCCCTGCTCATTGAGTCCAGCGGTGCCCGGCCCCGCTGCCGTCCCGCCAGGGGCCCCGGGGGCTGTGCCCACCATCGCTGCTCTTTCTGGAGCCGCTCGGGGAGAGCAGTGCTGGAGANCCGGCCTCACTGCTCTCCCCGCAGCGCATCACAGTACACAGGTTTCCTTCAATCTCTGCCTTCGCTCCCTTCTCACACCTCGGGTTTCCGGGGTATGGAGAGTGTGAAAGGTGCCATGTAGTGTAATGCGGTTCCCTGGTCAAAAAAAATACATAGTTCAATGTATAGGGAGAGGAGAGAGAAGGAGACTTTTCTTCTGGCAGCTGAGCGCCCCGCACTGCATCTGGTTTTGTATGTTTAGTTCTGATAGGTTTATGCCTATCCTGCTCATTTTTGCTAGAGGTCACTAGAAAATCAGCTTTCAGGTGATGAAGCAGCACAAGGCAAGAAAGTTAGCTTCAGTGAATAATACCTAGGAAAGAGCAAAGTAATTTTCCTTTTTAAAAGCAACATTGTTGTGACGTCTGTACTTGATGATTTTAGAGGTCTTTTCCAACCTTAATGATTCTATGAATAGTTACCAACAGAATATAAACACTGTAATTTATATAAATATAAATTTACTACTACCTTTTTAGGATGTTGTGGTAGCTGAGTATCATCACAGGATCTGAGAGAAGTGATGTGAAATGGTGCTTCTGGATTAGGGCACATTGCAAGAAATAAACGGTGTGTGTCAGAAGACGTGTTACTAATTTTTTATGAAAGATCCTTTACCTCCAGACAGTCACATTTGATTTGGTGTACTAGATTTGGAATATCCACAATGTGTTCTGAAAATAAAACATATTCCGTATTGCCGTAGTCTTGTGTTCAAGATGCCTAGATATTTCTGTTTGTGATACATTTAGACAATACACTTCATGATTTGGTTCAGTGATTTCACATGACTTTTTTGAATATGCTTTAGCCATGTTTTATCAATATTGCTCCTTCTAGAGAATTCCACTAGCAGAAAATAATGTATATCTTATCGTCATATGTTCACTACCAAGAATATAAAATCATTATACAAGAAACTGCTAGGAAACATCTCATAGTCAGATTGCACTAAACAGCCTAACTTCATACATATTCTTTTCTGCATAAAATCAGGCAAGGCATCAAAATAATGAGCAAGAAGGACATTTTGCTACAAAACTGTTATTTTTAGAGGGGCTTGTGTCAGTGATAAAGAGTTGGAAGAGCTTGGGAAAAGACATTTTACAGGATTATTAAGAGTACGTGAAAAACATACCTCACTTCTTATGGCTTCACTGATCAGCCACAGATTCATGTTGCCGAAGCAAAAGCCAGAAAGCAGGGGTAGAGGGTGCATAGATAGCATGGTTGTAATCCTTCAGTCTGTCCTCCCAGTCAATACATGTAATCTTGAATTTTCCATAGGAATTAATCATGACTCCTGATAATTACTTCCAGTGGTTTCTGACGCTACATATTGGACAGGATAGCATCTGCAGTGCCTAGCCTAACTATGTCATGTAGCCACAGTGCTGTTGCTTAAGCTGCTAGGAGGCAGAATAGCAGAATAGTCAAATAAAGAATTAACAGTTACCCTACGAGGGAAAAAAAGTGAGACAAAACAGTGCAATATGTGAATATGCAGTTTTACAAAGAGCTGTGCAGTACAGACAAAGAATTAGAAACAATAAAAGAACTGGGATGTTAGTGGAAATTAGGAAGTATCAGAGAAAATTAGCTGAGAAATATGACTCCTCACTTGTTCAACATCAAAAGTACTTCAGTAGTAGATAGCACAACTTGCTTTGCCATTTTCTTTTGCCAGTCTAATTCCTCCAGTTACTTCTGTATTACACAGGAAATCTGAGTCTTTGGCACACTATGGCGCTGCCATTCTTAATGTGTTCAGGAAAAATACCATAATCAGACTTGAACTGTCTGGACATGTGACACAAAAGAAATAGAAAAAAAGGCATGAATGGGTATCATCCAGAATTTTTCATAAGAGGCGAGCAGAGGTAACAGTGCCAGTTTCTTAATCTGTAATGCAGCTATTTAAACAAAGATGTTACATGCAGCTGGGAGATTACACCAGGGAAATATTACTTTGTAACTGTCGTGTTTATTATTTCCCTAAGCACCTCCTAATAGTCTCTGTTGGAGGCAGAGTGCTGGTCAGGGTGGGGCTTCACATGATGCATGGTGGGGTTTTTTATGGTCTTATATATCAAACAGTTTGGTGTTTCTTCACTAAGTTATTATTTACTGATAATAGCTTTTACTAAATGGTATCTAGCCATTTACATCTCTATACGTATATGTAATGGAACTCCTGGGGAAAAATTTAGATCAGTTACTATGCAACCTATATTCTAATCAGAATTAATGATTACAGTCCATTGACAACAACCTTTGAAAATGATGGGGAGCAAAACTCATAGCCTGTCAAACATGAATCATCATGCTGTTCTGAATAAGTAGAAACGACTCTGTGTGCTCCCATTTGCAGATTTGTCAGGAAGTGCCTACTCAACTGTGAAAACTCTGAGGCTTCTGGTAGGTAGCTCCCAACGGCTTCTCTCACATAGCTTCCTAGCACAGACAGGTAACACTACCGTGGCCGAGGCTGTTACAGTTACTGTGCTGACAATTATAAATAATAATCTAGAAGTTCATAGTAGTTCTGCTTGAATGTCAGTGCTTCATGAGCGGAGGGAAGGGAAAGAGAGAAAACCGAGACAAAGCTGACTTTTCTGCTGAAAACCAGACATCCTCCCTCTAAGTAGCACCATGCTTCAGCACCTTACCATATTTTATTCTGCTTTGCTCCTATACCAATAAAAACCATATTTCAAACAAATTCTGTACTTACATTCTGAGGTCACTGTTGAGGTCTTCATCTCAGGCTGTCTTTGTTGTTACTGCAGGTGATGCTATCAGAAAAGCAATTCTGAATGGCATTGTGTCAAGCCCACAAATGTCATTTACCATGTGTCACACCTCCATTGGAGATATAATTAAGTCAGAGACCTAGCTAAGGTTAAGAGAGCTATCTCCTAGTACCAAGTACCTGTGGGTCTGATGCTAAAGTGAACCCGAGTGTGTTCATTTCTGGAGCAGAAGAAAGTCACAGTGGAACAGGCAGAACAGCTGGGAATCTGGGTGAATTCATAAGTCTTCAGCTCTGAAAGTGAAGCAGCAAACTTCAAAGCTACATGTAAAAAAGGAACAATACCTGTGAATTTAATTATGATGAGTTTAATTAGAAATAAGAGGATTCTGTATTCGGGCCTCTGAACTAGAGAGGTGTTATTTCCCAAGACAGTTAAGAAACAGGTAATTTATTGCCTAGGGCACACACAGAGGTTTTTGGAGGGAACCGTAGGAGAAAATGTAAGAGGAGTAATATGCCCTAAAACTGTTAATGAATCCAGGATTTCTGGTGTCTGCTATGGCCATAAGCTTCAGTTCCCATGTTCATCTTTTGAAGGGAGTTTTTAATAACAGAAGTGTGTGTACACCCAAAAGCTATCCTTTTCCCTCTAGCTGTACAAGCTGGACTAATAAAATATATAATCTGTACCTAAATATCTTCTCATTTGAACAAACTGGCAGCTCAGCTACTGGAAAGTCCAGTGTGTCTGAATGCCATACTGTTCAGAAGAAAGCCTAGTTTTCCTCTTGTTTTCAGGTTTTTCATTGCTCATCTGTAGATGGCACGACAGAAATCTGCTTTCTTTTATCTACAGGTGTGTTTAAGCCCTGAAGCACAGGAACAGAAAGACTGCTCTTGGAATTTCATCTCAGCTGAGTTAGCTGTAGAGTTTTTCTCCTTGGATAAATGCCAACTATTTACCTTAGTAAAGCTGTGAAGTTGTGTTTTGCATGGTTTCTTTGCCTTTTAATTTTGTCAGATACTTCCATGTTCCAGTGAGGAAAGAGCAGCTGGTTAGTCTTCTCTACAATATTTAATGAGTCTGGATAAAAATATTGCATTATAAATTGTAACCCAAGACACTCTTGTGGTAGAGTATTTCCTTTTAAATAACAATGGAAAAAATTTTGCCTTTTATTTTGTAAAGTAGAAGAGGAATGCCGAGAAACTGAGAAACTCTCCCGCTTAGCCCAAGAATCGTGCATCACTGTACACTTCTAACATTTATTTTAGCAGTTACGTTTTCCTTATTAAATATCTTATATATATATATCCTGGTAGAATTCATGCTTCTAGTATACCTGTGGAGTTATCTTTTTGTGAAATGATTTAGCTGAAAACAGAGGCTATGTGATATCTGGATGGAAGGGCTTAGAAAAACACAGCCTGTTAGAACCACAGGCTTATTTCCAGCTGCGTTGACTTCACTGAGAACTAATTGCTCTTGAATGAAGTAGTGCTGTTGATTTATTCAGCAGAACTCTTCCATTTGGTTGAGTCCTAGTATTATGAGCTAGTTAAGAGTTCATTGCTGTTTTTGAAACTAGTAAAGCTGCTCATTTTGACCTGTTTGTAGATTATGTAAAACTCACAATTCAGACTTTATGAACATTTAGAAAAGTATTTTTTTTTTCCTTCTGCTCTTTATAAAGATTATTTTTGCAAGCCAGGTGCCTGCATACTATCAACAGAAGGTATCTGCCTAGAGTGAAGATTCATGAAATGTATCAAATAAAGGGGAGCAATATTTTCAGATCTCCAGCTAGCTGTTATTCCAGCCTTTTATATTTACCTTGAATATCCTATATAAAAGCTGTGTAAGCTGAGTGATACACGGTTAAATTTTAAGCCACTGTACAAGGAATTGTACTGAACTGTCTGTGTGTGCTCACCTACATAATATCAATGCAGGTTCTAACCCATATTTTTTTTGTGTATTACATCAAAAGAACACTTTAGAGCAAGAATTGCTTTAGATAATTAAAGAGAAATGAAAAGAGGACAGCTTTGATAACTGAAAATAAATTCCATTCTCAAAACTGACATTTTTTGTTATTGCTGCCATTGATTTGTCAGCAGTGGCCTAGAGAAAGGTTGACAAAATTAGATAATCTGAAGTAACTCTTCTAGTAGTGTGACATCAAGAGGAAAATGTGTGCTTTGGTTAAGGTTATTGCTATCAACACCACAGAGCTTTGTAGGTGAGGACAACTGTGACAGCAGGGATGGAGGAATCAGACCCACCAGGTGTAATGAAGCCTATACAGTCCTATGGGTGATAAGTGTCTTTTGTGTTGAGATTACAATAGCTTGATATCGAAGTCTGCACAGTTGCTGTAGATTAAAACCACACCACCTCTTCAATCCCCCTTTCACACCCCACTCCCTTCCACCCCAGCTTTGTCATTAGGAAATAGGTCTGGAGAGCAAACAAAAGAATGGTGTCTCATTAGCAGTAGATGTCAGGGAAACACATTTTCTTTCGTTTTGTTGACACATCTCTTTCTTAAAAGCAATCACCCACAGCTACAATGGATTACTCCACCAGGAGGAAAATTAATCCTCCTCTTCATGTGCCAATCAGGGCCAAAGAGTGTTCCAAAAATTCCACAAGATGACACTCTTAGCAAAATAAGTAGTTTGGGGAATAAAAAATAATAAATAAAAAATTAGTAGTTTGGGGAAATCCTTCACCTTAGTTGCCTTGTGAGGCAGTCACGATTTACAGTGCAGAGTCACACTGCCCTGGAACTGTTATTGAGACTTCAGCACCTGCATCATAACAGCAACTCTATTTTTCTTCTTTCATTAAGGAATACGCTGGTGACCTACAAACGCAGCAAAACTGTCATGGAAGCTATATATGTATCACTAGGGAGTAATTGCTAATTCTTGCTATGTAATAAATGTCTTTCTGAAATGGGCTTTTCGTAAACAAAAAGAGGAAATACACCAAATAAAAATGTATTCAAATCTAGCATTCTAAATACTTCATTCTTAGCTGTTGCTGTAGGTTGAAATCCCCTTGGTGGAATCACCCTGACACTTCTCTTAGACCAAAAGGAAGTTGCTCTGATATTGTGTTTTCTGAAGTTAATTGGATATATAAAAAAAAAAAAAGCAAAAAAAAGAAGCAAAAAAAAAAGCCTGATGCTCTGTATTTTTCTTCCAGAATACCCGAGAAACATGGATACCACAGTATGTAGACCCATTCATACAAAGAAAATTATACTGATCATAACTGGTTACTACACAAGCTGTAGAACTGAAGTTTTTCCTCCTGAAAGTATAAGCAGGTTAATGTCAGGATGCCATCATCTTCTTTCACACAAAACCTTGGAAATAGTGAATTCATTAGGTCAACTTGCAGAACATGGTGTTTCTTTAGTCACAATAAAACCTGAAATTTAAAAATCATTGCTGCTTTGGCCGCTGTAGTTTTGGGTTTGAATGCAAGGGGTAACAATATCTTCATTTGAAACTGATGGGCATAGGTGGGGACACAGGACAGGAGCTTTTAAAATAGCTTTGTCACTGAAGCCAGCACCTTCTGAAACAATCAGAAGTAGCCCCCAGATCACCTAAATCTACACAATTTCTTTTCGTATTTCTTCTTCTCATGCCTACTCAACACATGTCTCTTTCAGTTTCAGAAAAAGAAAAAAAGAGCTAGAAGAAGTGGAGGGGCTTGGGGAAGACTGAAAAAACCACCCATAAGTATACCTGAGCCTTCTCAAACCCTCCAAACCAGTTCCTTCATTTTGTTCTTTCAGTTTTTGCCGAGCTTCAGTTTGAAACCAGAACTGTTGAAACATTGATTTTCCATGCATCAAGAAATTTCTCAAAAAACAGATTTTGCTGATAGTGAGTTTCTTCTCTAAAATGTTGACCACCTCTCACATATGATAAGATATAAATAAGTTTTGTAAATTGAAGTTTTCAGATCATAGAAAGAACTAAATTCTCTTACAAACCCAGTTCTAATAAGGCCAGTGACACTGCATAGTATTTTACACTAAGGCTGAGTTCAGTGTGGCATATTGGAACACTGGAACAGGTTGCCTAGGGAGGTGGTTGAGGCCCCATCCCCGGAGGTGTTCAAGGTGAGGCTGGACAGGGTGCTCGGCAATTAATAAACTGATTTAGTTAGAGATGTGCCTACTCACTGTAGGGGGGTTGGAGTAGGTGACCTCTAAGTTCCCTTCCAACCCTGATAATTCTATAATTCTATGATTCTATGATATTCAGAGGTAATTATATATGCTTATACTAATTGGGAAGGATTTTAAGACCTTGGCAGCTCTTGTGGTAATCTGATGGGCAAAGGGTGGTTAAGTGAAAAACATTTTGTTTTTATGTGTTTCAGGAGGCTGGTTTGAACAAACATGTTTGTGTTTACATCCTAAACTGAGGAGTAGGATAGGATTATCTTTTAGGGGTTTGGTAACATTTGCAAGTAAATTCACTTAAAAGGGTCTGAATTTATGACATTCTAGCTGTTTCTGGCTTACTTCAGCTGCATACAACCTCACTGGAGAGCAAAGGACCCTTGCTCTCTTTTAGTTCACGCTTCTTCAAGATGAATTAAGATATCATAAACCACAGTATGCTTGCTTGACAATGAGCTGGGTGCTGTTTGGGGATAGCTTTCCTACTCTGTCTAATCAAAATTTTTTCTTTTATCTACTTTACAAGGGTTGTGGTCCTGCCTATCACTTTTTTTAAAGCTATTGCAGTACAAAAGACACATTACACCATTATTAAAGTCCATTGTTAATCAGAAGGTTGAAAAAGAATGAATCTTTTGCAGTTGACTTAAACTTCTGGGACCTGTTTTTCTTGCCAGAGCATAAATAAATGAAAATATCAACTGATATGTGGATGCTGATCTGAAGCTTCAGCTATACTTTTCGGTTTCTAGAGCTGTGCTGAAGACCTCATGTATGCAAGGGTTTTCATGAGATTTCTAGCACTTCTGAGAAAGTGAACAGTCCTCCAAAACCAGCTTTTCTTATCACAGAATCACAGAATGTTAGGACCTGGAAGGGAACACAAAAGTTCATCTAGTCCAACCCCCCTGCCACAGCAGGATTCCCTAGACCAGGTCACACAGAAGCATGTCCAGCTGGGTTTTGAATATCTCCAGAGAAGCAGACAGCACAACCTCTCTGGGCAGTCTGTTCCAGTGCTCTGTCACTCTCACTAAGAAAAATTTTTTTTCTTGTATTCACGTGGAACCTCCTATGCTTCAACTTACAACCATTGCCCCTTGTCCTCTCACTGGACTTCACTGAGAAGAGCCTCCGCCCCGACGTATGAGATCTTTATCCCACTTCTGACACCAAAATCTGTGATGGTTTGGACCTGGCTCTCTGCCAAATGCCCAAACTCACAGTGAAAGCCTTCCCCCCCTTTCCCTCTCAGAGTTTTAGAGAAACTGGAAGAGAAACTAAAGAGCCCGAAACAACCTGAATTATATCAAAAGTATATATATTTACATATATAGCAGTTATATACAATTAAAATACTATGTACACAGTAAAGGGAACCCCCCAAAGGGAAAGGGAAAAGAGAAGGAAAAAGGGAAAAAAGGGGAAAAAGGGGAAACGGAAACTAAAACAGGTATGTACACTAGAAACCCAGGATAGAACTAATAAAACAGAATCTAACAACTATCCTTAAGATAGCAGAGTCACACTGACCGATGCCAGCAACCGCTGCCTCCCAAGGCCTATAAGGCCTGCAAGGCTTGACTCCTCCGCACGGGTGAGACTGATAGCAGAGAACATGTGCCTTCGGATCCACCGGAAGGGAAGAGAGAGCGAAGGCCTCTCCCCCTCCTTATTTATTTATTACCCTTATTTATTTATTACCCCCAGTTAAGTAAAAATCATATGGAATACTGGTAACATGACCACATCCCTGGTTACAAGCTGTTTACCAGGAAAAAGGCCGGGAGCAAACCATCACACTGACCCCTTCCCTCTGACACCCACCCTTCACATATTTACAGGCGCAAATGAGGTCACCCCTTTGTCTTCTCCAAGCTAAAGAGACTTAGCTCCCTCAGCTTTTCCTCATAAGGAAGATGTTCTACCCCCTTCATCATCTTGGTGGCTCTGTGCTGGACTCTTTCAAGCAGTTGCCTATCCTCCTTCAATTGAGGGGCCCAGAACTGGACACGATCTTCCCTATGCGGCCTCACCAGAGTGGAGTAAAGGGGGAGAAGAACCTCTCTCAACCTACTAACCACACCCCTTCTAATACACCCCAGAATCCCATTGGCCCTCCTGACCAGAAGAGCACACTGCTGGCTCGTGGTGATTCTTCCATCCACCGGGACCCCCAGGTCTCTTTCCCCTTCACTGCTCTCCAACAGATCAGTCCCCAACCTATACTGATCCATGGGGTTGTTCCTTCCCAGGTGCAAGACTTGACACTTGGCCTTGATGAATTTCATTGCATTTCTCCCTGCCCAACTATCCAGCCTGCCTAAGTCATGCTGAATGGCAGCACAATCCTACAGTGTGTCAGCAACTTATCCAAATTTAGTGTCATCAGGAAACCTTGCTGAAAGTGCACTCTCTTCCCTGATCCAGGTTGTGTAAGAGACTGTTTGAAACCTCTCATTTAGCAGCTAAAGCAAATTGGTTTCTCAACTGAGTGAGATTGCATTTTTATAAATCTCGAACTTTGATTCATCTTGATTTGTATATTGAGACAGTTTGCATGGCATTTGTATATTTAGACATTGTTTAAAGCCAAAGTAAAGACAATGCTGAGACTTTATATTTAGATGCCCCAAGCCAGAGACTCCAGAGATTACAGTGCAGAACAATTGATTACTCACTGATTACTCATGTGAACATCGTGAGATAAGGCCTAAGTGTGTGGACATCTCATGAAAGATCTACGCATGAGAAAAGATGGAGGAACCTGGGGGAGATTCTGTTTGTCTTGAGGATAAACAGGAGAGAGTCCTGTGAAATTTTCTATAAAAACTGAGGAAAAAGCCACAGCTGGTGTGTGTAATCACCTGCTGCCATGGAACGACTAGGGAAACTTCAGAGCCTTGGGTTGCCGTAAGGACTAGATCCATGGTGGTGTAACTATGCTCCCTTGCTCCCTTCTCTATCTCCGCTACCCTCTGCTAATTGTCTTCCCTTTTTCTCCATGTTACTGTCCTATTGCTTTAACTCTCTTCTTCCACTAAACACTAATCAGTTTGTGGCATTTGACCTCATTTCTGTCTTAATTTTGCTCTGGGAAATAAACATCGAATTTACCCCATGTCTATTAACTGGACTGGAAGAGGTTGTCAATGAATATATTGAAAAGTACCAGTCTCAGTACCGACCCCTGAGGGACTCCACTAGACACAGGCCTCCAACTAAACTCCATCCCATTGACCACAACTCTCTGACTTCTGTCCTTCAACCAGTTCACAATCCACCTCACTACCCAATCAGCCAGACCACACTTGCTCAGTTTAGCTGCAAGGGTGCTGTGGGAGGCAGTGTCAAATGCTTGACTGAAATCAAGATAAACCACATCCACTGCTCTACCATCATCTCTCCACCTAGTTATGTCCTCATGAAAGACTATCAGGTTGGTCAAACATGACTTCCCCTTGGTAAATCCATACTGACTGCTCCTAATAACCCTCTTGTCCTTGTTATGCCTACAGAGCGAGCCAAGGATGAATTGTTCCATCACCTTTCCAGGGATGGAGGTGAGGCTGACCGGTCTAGAGTTACCTGGCTCCTCCTTCTTGCCCTTTTTGAAGACAGGAGTGACGTTTGCCTTCCTCCCATTGCCAGGCACCAATCCTGTTCCCCAGGACTTACCAAAGATGATGGAGAGTGGCCTGGCAATGACTTCTGCCAGTTCCCTCAGCAACCACGGGTGCATCCTATCAGGACCCATGGATTTATGGGTGTCCATATGGCTTAACTGCTCCCTAACCCAGTCCCCCTCAACCAAGGAGAGTTCCTCTGTTATCCTAACATCATCTGGAGGCTTAGGGGTCTGAGGCTCCTGAGGACAATCTCTAACAGCATAGAGAGAGACAAAGAAGGCATTCAGTAACTACACCTTCTTTGTATCCTCTGTCATCAAGACACCCACCTCATTCAGCAGTGAGCCTACATTGCCTATAGTGTTTGTTTTTCCAGCAATGTATCTGAAGAAGCCCTTCCTATTGTCCTTGACCTCCCTCACAAGCTTTAATTCCAGAGAAGCTTTAGCTTTCCTAATTGCCTTGCTACTTCCTCTGACAACAGTCTTTGTACTCTTCCTAAGTGGCCAGCCCCTCTTTCCATGATCTGTAGACTCTCTTCTTCCACTTGAGTTTGCCCAGCAGTTCCCTACTTAAACATGCAGGTCTCCTGGCTCCCTTCCTCAGTTTTCTATGGGTTGGGATGCTCTGATCTTGAGCTTGGAAGAAGTGGTCCTTGAATGTTAACCAACTCTCTTGGGCCCTTTTATCTTCTAGTACCCTGTCCCATGAGATTTCCCCTAGCAATTTCTTGAAAAGATCAAAGGTGGCCCTACTGAAGTCCAGCGTTATGATCCTAGTAGGTATCCTACTGCACAAGATCTTGAACCCTACCTTCTCATGATCACTGCATCCAAGGTTGCCCTCAACCTCTACCTCTCCAGCCTGACCTTCCTTTTTAGTGACTGTCAGGTCCAGCAGCACTCCCCTCCTAGTGGGCTCATCTGTCGCAGCACGACAATATGCCGTTATTATTCTGAAGAGTGAGTTCAGACAGATCTGACACACACACATACACAAAAGACGTGCAGCGAGTGGTTGCATTTAATATAAAAGAAAATAAAATAGGCCAAGCAAAAGTACAAGAGTCACAGGTAGAGACTATATACAAGAAGATGGCTAGCAAGATTCTATTGTTAGCAAGCATCTTTTATACCTTTACAGAAATGATAATGACCAATTAACAAGTGACACTTACATATGCAGATTATACTAACCAATTAAGAAGCAACACTTACTAGGTAAAAACAACTACCATAAGTAGGGATAAAATCTGCACTTCAAAGAAATGTGAATGTGATAAGACTGGCACTGTGTGGTGTGGGAAGGATCAGATGTTAAGACTATGTAGGGCATCAAGGCCTTTCTGTGCAGCTGCGAGGCTCCTGCTAGCTGACTCCCACTTTCTCTCCCAGGCTGTCTAACTTTTTTC
>VWZX01003688.1:0-14228 GCA_013399015.1 Galbula dea | reverse complement strand
CCCTTGACCTCACATGGATTTCTAACTCCTCCTGTTTATTCCCCATGCTGTGTGCATTAGTATACAGACATTTCAGGGAGTGAGCTGAGCATGCCAATTCTATGTAGGGGGGTGGGAGGCCTTCTGGTCTGTATTAGTACTAGGAGTAGAACCCTGGCCCACCAGTGCAGACCTGGCAACAACCCCATTCCCCTTTGAATCTAGTTTAAAGCTCTCTGGATGACCCCTGCTAGTTCTTGTCCTAGGATCCTTTTTCCCCTGGATGATAAGCCTTTCCCACTTCCTATCATGTGGCCTGATATCTTGTAAAACCAGCCATTACCAAAGAACACAAAGTCCTGCCTGTACCATCAGTCTTGTAGCCAGGTGNCCTGATCAGGTGGCCTTTAATAGACACCCACAACAGTATCACACATGTTAGCCTGCCCCTTAACTTAGACCTATAAACTCTCAACTTGCCCCTTATTCACCCCTGGATGGAACTCAATACATTCTAGTTGCTCTCCCACGTAAAGAGCAATTCCACCACCATGCCTTGTAGACCTGTCTTTCCTAAAAAGGACATAGCCATCCATGACCACATTCCAGTCATGTGAGCTGTCCCACCATGTCTCTGTAACTGCCACAAGATCATAACCCCTTGACCTCACATGGATTTCTAACTCCTCCTGTTTATTCCCCATGCTGTGTGCATTAGTATACAGACATTTCAGGGAGTGAGCTGAGCATGCCAATTCTATGTTGGGGGGTGGGAGGCCTTCTGGTCTGTATTAGTACTAGGAGTAGAACCCTGGCCCACCAGTGCAGACCTGGCAACAACCCCATTCCCCTTTGAATCTAGTTTAAAGCTCTCTGGATGACCCCTGCTAGTTCTTGTCCTAGGATCCTTTTTCCCCTGGATGATAAGCCTTTCCCACTTCCTATCATGTGGCCTGATATCTTGTAAAACCAGCCATTACCAAAGAACACAAAGTCCTGCCTGTACCATCAGTCTTGTAGCCAGGTGTTTATGGACTGAATATTTCTACTCCATTCCATATCATGGTCAGGTACTGGAAGTAGGGAAGACAAAATAACTTGGGCTCCAGGCCCTTTTACCAACCATTCCAGGGCGCAGCTTCCTCCCCAAATGTCTGGAAGATAAGTAATGGATAGAAGTCTGACGACCACAGCATATTTGGAAGTTCCCTAGTAATATCCCTAATTTGGGCTCCAGGAAGACTACAGATCTCCCTAAGATGAGGGTCAACCCTGCATATTTGTCCCTCTGCTCCCTTTAAGAGCAAGTCTCCAGCAATCACAACTCTTTTCTTCTTTATTGAAGAGTTTATTTTATGTCTAGGAAGCCTGACTGACTGCAGTAAGACCTCTGGTACAGGTTGCCTGTCATCCACATCCCCCTTAGACTGGCTGTCTTCCAGCTGGGCCTCATATCTATTTCTCAGAGGCACCTGGGAGAATGAGGCAGGCAAGGAAGGTACTCGCCTTCTGCTATGGCCCTGAACTTTCCTCCACTCACTCTTTTCATTTAGGCCTCTGTCTTCCACTTTTGCCCTGTTTTCTTTTTCTAGAGCCCCATACCTATTGTGTATGGGCAACTGGGAAGACAGGGGAGGTGAGAATGGGTTTCTCTTGCCTCTTCTGCCTCTCTGAGGAGTGAGCTGCCTCCATTACCCCCCATCTCTTGGGTCATCCTTTTTCGGGCGACAAGAGGATGTGGGATCCCCTGCTTCTCGTACAGCCCTCACCTCCTGCACCTCTCTTAGGGATGGCAGAGCCTGGCTCCACCATTCTATCTCCTTTTCATATTCTCTTATAGTCTGTAACCTCTTGATTTCCTCCTTCAGCTCAGCCACCATATCGAGCAGATAATTCACTTGTTCACATCTGTNGTACAGGTTGCCTGTCATCCACATCCCCCTTAGACTGGCTGTCTTCCAGCTGGGCCTCATATCTATTTCTCAGAGGCACCTGGGAGAATGAGGCAGGCAAGGAAGGTACTCGCCTTCTGCTATGGCCCTGAACTTTCCTCCACTCACTCTTTTCATTTAGGCCTCTGTCTTCCACTTTTGCCCTGTTTTCTTTTTCTAGAGCCCCATACCTATTGTGTATGGGCAACTGGGAAGACAGGGGAGGTGAGAATGGGTTTCTCTTGCCTCTTCTGCCTCTCTGAGGAGTGAGCTGCCTCCATTACCCCCCATCTCTTGGGTCATCCTTTTTCGGGCGACAAGAGGATGTGGGATCCCCTGCTTCTCGTACAGCCCTCACCTCCTGCACCTCTCTTAGGGATGGCAGAGCCTGGCTCCACCATTCTATCTCCTTTTCATATTCTCTTATAGTCTGTAACCTCTTGATTTCCTCCTTCAGCTCAGCCACCATATCGAGCAGATAATTCACTTGTTCACATCTGTCACAGGTGTTATCTCCGCTACCTTCCATTGCAAATGCCAGGCTCTGACACTCTCCTCAGCCAGGGACCTGGACACTGACATGTTTGTGTGGGGCTTCAGTCTGGGTGTCCACAGTTTTTCTAACAGCAGCCCTCAGCAGAGTTACAACCATGCCTGGATATTTACAAGAGACTGACCTCGCAGGCTGCAGTGACATGCCCAGGTGATTCACTCCTCTCCTTGACTGACCTCTTTTGGTGCGCAGGAATAGCAGATTCCTGCGTTCTTAGGGTGTTTAAATCGGTCAAGCTGACTGCAGCCCCTCCCACACCTGTCCCCACCTCCCTTGTGAGAAGACTGGCTGGGGGACAGAATGAGGGGGCTAGCTGGGGCTAGCACATGGCCACGCAAGCTTATCTGCTCAAGGGAAGGGAGCTAAACGTCCTCCAAATTTCCCGTTCTGCTGCCTGAATGTATTGGTCACAGACAGTCACCCGGCTGGTCTGGTATTTCCACATTTTCACTTACAGTCCCTGCATGAATAAGAACATACAGCACTAGGAAAAATTAAAAAAAAAGAGAAAAGAAAACCCTCCAAAGAATAAAAGGAGGAAAACAATGGAATAAAGCAATTTACAGTCTTTCAGACTTTTCAAACTGCCAGCAATGCCTGCTTTATACTCGTGTTTATTCTGAACTGATCCCTCCAGCTCTGCTTACAGTTCTGGGTTTGACAGAGCTGAGGGAGATGGGGGGAGATATCAAAGGAGGTAGTAGATTCCAAGGGCAAAATATGCCAAAGAAAAGCACAGGCTTTATAGGGATCACATTAGGGATTAGGTCTTAACTTTAAAAGGCAAATAGTCCTGATCAATGGTTATATTTGGCTAATACTGGTTGACTGGTTTTCAATGGTTACCTCTGATTAATACTTCATGAAACTAAACTGTAGCTTTGTAATGTAAGGTCTGCATTTAAAGTAGCAGCCAGTAAACACGAAGTGCCACAGAAGGAAGGGTTCTTAATGAATTTAGTACTCATGGAACTTTTTTGAAATTGTTCAAAGATTTTTCTTAAGAGAGCTTATCTCTGAAAAGGAAAAAGTAGGTCTTTGTTTTGTGTTGAAGAAGTTCATGTATAGGACTACTTGCTCTTCAGCTGTAGTCTTTTGTATGGAAAAAGTGGGCATGATGTACAGTATAACAAATACTGGGTTTTTTACTTTTTAGCAATGAAGACCAATCTTCCTAGTACAAGCTCTACTAAGGTCCATTGTGGAAAGGCCTTTCTTCTCATAGTAAAGCTTAAAATGTCTTTTACATATTAAATGTGCTTTCAAGATTGCTAGTAGCTTGCATAGTGCTGTGTAGAGGTCACACTGGTATGTGCTTAGCCTTGGTACTTAAGTCTAAAGCTACACATTTAAACTAATGTGTGTATTTTTGAACATTTGAACTCTCTTCAGTTCTTTCTGCCTGACCTTTCAAGCTAATGTGAGCACCATTTAGTGCAGCATTGGTTAGCATTTTGAAAAATCTGGGAAGCTACTTCCAGCTAAGATTTTTAAACATAAAAGGAAACTTTGCATAATCGTGGAGGAATCAGAATATTTAATTACTTTTTAAGTAAAAATGTGGCCTCCCAACTCACCTTCTGTAACTTACCAAAAAAAATTATTTTAATTAGGATTTATTCAGTTAAGCTGAGAGCATGCAGAATGTGTTTAATCTGACAGCTTTTTTCTGAATCTAAAAGAAAATGGAAAGCTCTCAATGTTGAAATTTGTAACACATTTGATTTTGTTTTCCTAATATTTTTTAGACGTTTGCCCTGAAATAATCAAATAGGATCTTAACATGAGCTTGTGACAATGTTCTTTCAAAGAAGAAGGTTTTGGTGATATAACATTATCAAAAATGTCTGGACAGGCCCTGACACCCATGAAAAGCCTCCAACTGTTTTGATGTTCCCCCTAAGCCCTAATAATACGGAGATGACTATCAGCTGCAAGGCTTTAGACTGCAAATTTAAGGGAGAAACCCTGAACAAGCTTTTATCAATAGCAACTGCAATTCAGAACTATGTAAAATAGTATGTCTTCCTCCACCCTTTTAAGCAGTAATGATTGTGACATATACAAAACCCTACTTAAACACTATTAATGATGTCATAATACATGAATATTTTTCAAAATTAGAAAATGTTGGGAAATATTTTGCTTTACTTGAAAAATGAGGCTATTTAAATCACAGTTTATGCATACTTAAAGGTGAAAAAGGAAGGCTGAATATTTGCACTTAATTTTTATGTTTCTTGATCTTGCAATGCTTAATAATGCTACTCTAAGATTCTTTTAATGTAGCTTCAAAATGCTATTTCGTTGTATGTTCATACATTGGCATGAAGATCTTATAATTCTGTATGATAACTGAATACTAGAGTTGAACAAATAAATTTTTTGCTGCAATATGGCTACAACAAGAGGTTTATATGCTACTAGCACTCTATTCTACAAAATAATACTCCTCATAAGATAAAATATAGCTAACTGAGAGTGATAAAGTGTGTACCCACATCCTCTGTAATTGGTTTCTTCCTCTCAAAAAACACAGATGGAAAAGTCATTTCATACTGGAGGAAAGAGAGAACTGCAAGGCTATGTTCAGAAGGGGATGTTGAAAAAGAAGCTTTTGGAAAACAATAAATGTTTGTGTGACTAACCGTTACAGCTCCTGTAGTCCTATAGCATGTGAATTAGTCCAAGTCCATTATCTGATCGCTGTGCATTGCTTAAAGCAAAGTAACCAGGGAGGTGTTGTCCTGAGAGGACTGTGGAGCATTTAAATCAGATTAGGGCTGAGAACTGATGATAGTGAGCCAGCCAAAGCAAAGTTCTTGAGGACTGATAACCAGTCTTTTTTTTTGTTAGGAATACCTTTCAGCCAGATTAGTTTCTTGAAGAATTTCAGCTGCATAGCACCAGAGCTGGCATAACAAATGGCCAAGAGCAAGGGAGAAGCACTGGGATGGCCCTTTAACTGCAGGTCACAATGGGACCCTGCATGGTGATGAACAGCTGTAGATGAGAATCTACATACCTGGAAGATTGGTATGAAGTCAGAGGAAAAAGAAATGTGGTCCTCAACATCAATAATAAACAACTGAGCCATTCCCATTGTCCTTAAAACACTGTTGCTGTTTTGCAGTGTAGATCAAATGATCATGTGGATTGTGTCCAGAAATGGCAGAAGAGCTGTATAAAATTCTGCTGTTTTAAACATTAAGACTGCATAAACAAGTCATTGTTTTTCACTAAGGACTCATTCTCAGGACAAATAATTGTTGAGAACTTCAGCATCCCCTAATATTACTTCACCTGTAGAGTAGTTTAGAATTGAATTATTCCTTTTCTGAGATTTATTAATTTTTCATTGTTATTATGCATTATTCATTAATATTAGCAACTGCTAATCACCCCGAAGATAATGAAGAGACCCTTATATCAGCTTATGTCTCTCATGAGCCAAGGGAAGTAGGAAAATCCACACTGTTCCACTCTGACCCCAGGAGCTAGCAGAGCATGTAGATGGAGCATTTTCACTCTTGGGTGGCATGGCACTGCAACTAGTATCATCATGACTTAGAAAGAGCATCAAAAGGCTAGAAGAATCATCCCATAGAAAAAGTATAGAAAACAATTGTTGTCATCATATCTGACAGAATAGAAAAACAATGTATACAGCATAATGTAGTAAATCAACAAGAAACTTTCCAGATGCTTCTGAGTCCTTGATGTAAACAATCAGTTACCTGCCTACTTCTATTAACCTTTAAAAAAAATGAAATTTGATGCAATTTATTTATTTGACATCAAGAGAATAGGTAGAGTAGCTTTTGTAAAGGCAATGTTATCTTCCCTATGCTTTGAATTTCGGAGGCTCAGTCTCTCTCTGTATGGTTGAGAAGCAAAACTTCTCCACATCTCCCTTCTGACTATGTCATGCTGGATGACAAAAGAAAAAGTGCCTTTGAATATGGAAACAAGAAAAATTGTTCTGTTCAGATAACCACTAATGAATCTTGGTTTCCCAGACACATTTCAGACCCTTGCAATACTTCATGAAACTTACCTCAAATCCGACTAAAATCAGTGAACAGCCAGACTATATAATTTTGTACTTCCCATTTCCTCAGGAAATCAAGTTAAAGTCATGCAGTCATCTGCTTTAAGACACAAGATCAAAGAATGCTTTGTAAGGTACAGCATTAATTTCAAGCAATTTGGTCTCTGCCAAGAAGGACTAATTAGTAGATCCATTGTTTGTGCAGAATTTTATTTATTGTTCTTGCATTCACTTCTCCTTAGCTGCAATGGCCTAACTCCATGTTATTCAACAGCATGCCAGAGAATGGTTATACCTCCTTTTGCAGCCAGTCTATACAGCCAAAAGTACTGTAGTGCACTTATAACATCTTCTCTGGTTACCAGACTTGTAGACCACTGCAGGTATTTGTGGTACATTAGTCAATAACAACCAGATGAAATAAGAAGTTACAAATACTGCAACAGCCAAAGTATTTTATTTTGTTATTGCTGCTGTCCATGAGGATTTCACAGGTGTTTGCCACTTTGTTGTGACTGTGCCAAAGCCTCTGGATTTTGTTTTGATCCCCTGTTTCTGAGTGCTCACTCTCCTAAATACCACAACATACTCAGGTAACAAGTCACAGATGGCAAATAGGACTGATGTGTTCATCATATAGTAACCACAGGTCTAAGAATGGTTTAATGAAGAGTGCCACATTGTATGGAAGCACACAAACAGCTCTTGTGTGAAAATCTTGTGAGAGGGTGATTATTTCTACTTCTGTATGGCTCTCTGCTTCACAAGCTGCTTTAATGCAGAAGGCTCTGTGTTGAAAAAATACAGTTTTTCCATCCATACAGTTTTTACCATCATCTGTAAATATTGTGGGCAGACTTTAGGAGCAAGGTGATTTGTTGTAGTGAAGTAAATTCAAAAGAATATGATTAGAAAATTAGAAATTAAACAACATAGAAACATGAAACAGGGTGATATTTAGATTCTTCCAAGCAGTCTCTTTGTTAGGATTCACATATTATCACTTAAAATCTAATTGGGGCTGAATTGTTTTTTAAGCAAATCCTTAGTAGCAAATCCCTCATGTATATAACTTTTTGGCCAGATCACACTAAAGTGATTTAACCCACTCTTATGAAAAAAATTGCCTTAGCATTCCATGACTCCGTATACTTGATCTTCCAGAGCTGGTGTCCTGGACCTCTAAAAATACTGTACCTGTGCAGCCTATAAATGGACCCAGAGCTAAATCCCCAAGATTTGACACTTCATTTCATTCTATGTGGTTGTAAACATATCCAGGTCTGAATGTTAGTCTGGAAAGTCTCTGCCCAAGCTGACTTTCAGAGAATATTGCAGAATACAGGTATAAAGAATACCTTTCATACTCCTCTCCCTACCTTGCCTTTTGCAATTGATGTAGCCTGACATTTTCACTTCCTGAAGCTGTCTAAACCTCTGCTGAATCTTTCCTGTGTCAAAGTTTTTTAATTTACCTACTACTATTTTTTTCCTGTTCATCCACTCAGAGAGGGACTTTGAAAAGCAGGGGTTATCTGCTTCTAAAACCTGTCTAAAGAGTGATCTGCAAGGTTTCTGATAAATAACAGCAGCTTGTCACCCACTCATTACTCTGGCATATAAATACGCAGAGGCTGACCAAGTTAACAGCGAGCTTGCTGCCACCAGGCTTCCCATGATGCTTGCTGGAGGCACAACTCACTCACTGATGTGTCAGCATGGAGAAAGCAGTATAAAATAAACTAAAGCATGCAAGAGTGACTATGAGGGAAGAATGTGTTTTATGTACAGTCAGTGAAACCTCTCAGGTCTAATTGTTCAAAAATGTGAGGAAAACTGGCGGCAAAGTGTTTATATTGATTTCTTTATGAATTTCTACAGAAAGGAGGTTAATTAGTGAGACTTGCTAAAGTCAGAGGTGTCAGATACATGCAAAATGCTAGTATCTGAAAACCACGTGATGTCCGCAGTTGCCTGGCCTACCATTAGCCACAAAATGCAAACAGGGATTTAAAGTATTTGAGAGCTTAAAGTTAACTTAGGAACATGGTTTAACACAACCAAGCTGCACGTACCAGGTATTTAGTTAGGTTTTGGTGCAGTCAGAAACTGCTGTTTGTTTTGCTTTGGTTACCCTTCCCTCTACCACCCTGCCATCAGGGGAAGGAGTGCTTTGTGCTTTTGCAGTAGCACAGGATGTCGTTACACTTGACTACTCAAGTTGCATAACCTTTAGCAATTAGGCATGGCACCTACCAGTCTCCCGTTTGCCCACAGATTCCTACCTTGCTCTCTGCAGAAGTTCACTGTAAGTATGCTACCTGTGCCAGGATTTGCAGATGTGCAGACCTGGGGTAATTTGTTCTATATTGTCCTGTAGAATGGGGTATGGAAGGGTTTTAGAAGTTAGTAAGTCTAGAAGAAATAGGGAGGCTCAAGGAATTAGGTCGTGGCTATAGCACTATTTGAATCACTCAGTTTTGTCACTCTTTTATAACATTTATTTTCTTCTCAAGGAGTTTGAAAGAATTTAATCAATGTGTACTCCTGGTTCTATTTAGGGAACAATTTAGCCAAGTCCACTTACCATGTGACAAATGTTAAAACACTAATGCACTAGTCATAAAGAGAATATGCAAAAGAGAAAGCAAGAATTGCTTGTTAAAACATTTTTTCTCCAAAATTCACTTTGTGAAAGATGCTCATTGTTTTAGAGTTATAAAAACCCCCCAAAATTAAAAATCATCTTCAAAACTTGTCTTCTGTTAGTAGCTTCTGATTTTTGAATGTATTGCAGGCTTAGTAACACAAGTCTCTACCTTTGCAGGCTAATCTGCTATCTTGAAGGACATTATAAATATGTTTGTTTTTTCAGTCACCATCTAAATCAACATGTAGTTTTCTTTTAGCCCCTCTAAGCATATCACTTTGGGAAACTTCTTGGTTAGGAGGAGTAAGAGAATTCACAATATGAAAAGAAAATAACCTTAAGTGATCCCAAGGGAATCACAAGGCACATACCAGTGGGTTGATTTTCTTCTCTGCGTGAAGGGCATGGTTTACACGTACCTGTTTCTCATTGGTAGGGGCATGTAAGTCGCTTCCACCTGCTCATTTTTGGTCCTCTCAGAGGTGTAAGCACTCATGAAGCCACAAGATGAAGTAATCAGAGAATATGCCCAGGTTAAAAATACTATCTTTTTTTCAAGGGTAATTGCCAAGCTGGCTCATTCATTGACTCAGTTCATCATATGGTCCCACAAACAGTAGTACTAGTGTAAACTGTGCCAGATGGGAAGGAGGAGGAGGAACCTCACCAGGTGCCAAAGGGAACATGCATGCAATCCATCACCTCCCTCTGTCACTGGAACAGCACAATGTGACTGCCTAACACAAAGCAATCTTTGCTCTTTTTGAAGCTCCAGAACAGCGTGAGGGCCAGTGTGGTTTCTTCAAATGAAACACAGTGATACATACTGCTCATCTGTGGCAGTGTGCATTATGTGCCAGAGCATTTAACTCTCCATGCCTGGAACTGTCCTCTGGAACTCCTCCTCTGGAGGAGGATTTTTTAGGACAGAAGGTTGAAACAGAGCCCTATACCCAGAACCAAATGCTTTCCTGAATACTAAGTGCTTTACATGGCAGTTGTTCATGGCAGCTAGATTTTTATGCATTTGCAGGCATAATATAGTAAGCATAATATAAACATGCATCACTCTTTTGGCTCAGCATTCATTCATGACTACTCTCCTTGCAGTTCTAGAGCTGCGAAGTGGTGCCTGGTTTTCTCTTACAGACACCTCTAGAGTAATTTCCTTAGGAAGTAAGCTTGCTCTACCCCATGGAAGGGTTTTCAGAAAATATGGGAACTCCTTTCAGAGCCAGTCACTGAAGACTGGGCTGGAGTGCATGTGCTTTTTTATTTATGTGTTTTAAACACCAAAGTATTTCTCTGCAACTACTTGTCAGCTAACGAGTTCTTTTTAAACACGTCCCCTAAACAGTGTACACAGAATTGTTTTACTAACAGTCTCCAATTAATAGGCACTATAAAAATAAACAGCAGGAATGGAAAAATCGTTAAAAGAGAGACTTTTGGCTTCTTTCATTTGAGTGAAATAAATGGGTTATATTGCTGCAGTTATTACTGATACCAGATATAAAGCAGATTAAAATAACATGTTTTCAGTACTAACCTCTGACTTGAAATGTGCATGGATGCAGGCTCAGAACAGAATAAATATATCGCTGTCAGTTGGGGAAAACAGCATGTCATTTGACAGCCTTCTGCCTGTACATCACAAAAAAAGGGGACACCATACCCCAAGAACTGCACAAATGATAATCAGGGAGCTGCAGGAGAGGTGTAATTTAAGTTGTAAAGACCTGAATATTCATTCCATTCCTCCAAATATTTTGGCTCCATCTATGCTGTCTA
Source organism: Galbula dea (assembly GCA_013399015.1). Lineage (NCBI taxonomy): Eukaryota > Metazoa > Chordata > Aves > Piciformes > Galbulidae > Galbula > Galbula dea. The sequence continues at coordinate 3,273 of VWZX01003688.1, read as the reverse complement.
TTTGAGTAACCTTTCTCTCAGAGAAGGAGTAAACAGTGCTGTGCCTCCTAAAGAGCAGTTATTTACACAGTGGTGTATATCCGCAGTTACCAAGGGATGTGAATGCTTCATTCAGGCCAGCACTGGTGCCTCAGCTACAGAGCCACTTACATGCAAACTGCACTGCTTTATATGTTTAGCATACCATACTGTAGCCTGGAAATAGGTTATTAAACACACTGGTGTCTTTCATGACAGCTTCAAGGTCTCTGGGATATGGTAAGAGGGGAAAAGAGCAGGCCACAGCACACCATCTCAAGGACAGTAGTGTTAGTGGAAAGTCTTATAGAGGTATTCCAAGTGGAGGCACACTGACCTGTGATTTGGTAACCACAAGGAATTCAAATGTTTTGTCTCAAAGAAGCAACTTCAAAGGAGTGAGTTTAAGAGAATTTTAGTCTGAGTTTTAAAAGAATAGTAGAGCTAGTAAATGCAGACAATATAAATAACACATAAGTACCTCTGTCACCCTCCTCCCAAGATGTATGCCTTAAAAAACACTTCCAAGCTTCATCACAGAGAAAGCAAACTAAAACCTCTAGAAAAGCTGCTTCTAGAATCTAAGGGTTGCTAACTATTGGCCAGCCTGTTAGAAAGACCTGACCCAAATTCAGAGGTTAAGTCCCTGAATTAAAAATGTCAAAAGAGAGATTTAATGCAATTCATTATCAGAAGAACACACTACAGGGGAAGAGTTCTCCTGTTGCTGTCTCATCCCACAGATAAACTGCTAGGTTACAAATGGCAAGAGCGACAGAAGAAAGGGCAGAAGAAATGGTAATTTCTTCTACTTTGCAATTAAGCAGGAGCTACCTGCACTACAGTGACTTTCAGATTATTCTGGACTTGAGAATCTTCTAGTCCCACTCATGAGAGAGAGGTTGCCCAGCAGATCTGATCTGCCAGAGGAGCTCAGCAGCTAACGGATGTGACTGGGCAATCATGCAGACACTTCTGAGAATGGGAAGAGTGTAAATCTAGCACAGGGAGGGCGAAGCTACAGGTGGCTGTGGTCCAGCTCTCAGCCCCTAGAGCAGCAGTGGCACGTCCCTGAGCTCTGATTCAACATTGTGGGCTGGACTGGCACTGAAGGTGGTTATAGCCATTTGTATAATAGGTAGTTCCTGGGGGCATAAGCGACCAAGAGTGTGGTGAACAGGGGTGGGAGAACAGGAGCGGGCACAAGAGTTTGCACTTCAGTTCATGCAGTCAGGGCATGAAGGGAAAAAGGGCAGGGAGGTTTGTTAAATCTAAAATGGTTTAACACTGCAATGGCATAGCTGAGGCTGAAACTCAGACAGAGTGGCCGTAACCATTCCGGGTTGATATGGCCGTCCACACAGACCTATCAAGGATCAAAAGAGCTACCCAGACTTTCAGCTATGGGGAATGCCAGAGCCTAGCAGTTCCCCTCGGGCCTCAAGACAGAGGTGTGTGCCATGGGTGCAAGTCTGCCCAGCTGGATCAGGTAAGTGAGCAGCTTGCTATGCTGGGTGAGGACCTCAGCAGGAAGCATAGCATTTGGCAATCTGAGACATAAATTGATGTAGGATATTATACGTTGACAAGGGCTGAACAACAGTCCCTCCTTTATTCCTTGCACAGGGAAGGTGTCAGGGAAGGTCTCTAGAATTGAGCTGACTGATAAACAGATTTATGGGACAAGGAAGACTGGGCTCTTACGTCTGCTCAGAACAGGAGTTGTCTCTCCCACACTACTGAGATGCCCCTGGGCAACAGATATGACATTCTGGGGCTAGAAGGTGATAGGTATATATTGAAAAGCCAGGACCAAGGAAAGGATATTTGTGCAAAGCTGGTAAAGTCAAAGAGTTGTATTGATAGCAGTGCCACAAAAAATGCCCCGTAGGATATTAGTAATTGGGGACTTCTCACTGAGAGGCACTGAGGACCCATTTGCTGTTTGGACAACCTCTCTAGAGAGGTCTGCTGCCTGCCAGGGGTCTGGGTCTGTGACATCAGAAACAAGCTATCAAGCCTGGTTGTTATGGTTTGGGATAGAACAGAATTAATTCTGTTCAGTGACTTTATTTTCTAAAAGGTATTCCATTACCATGTACATGATTATTCAGTTATCTGCTAAGCTGGGCTGTCCCTTTAAGAAACCTGAAACTCCTGAGTCCCAAGGTCCACTCTCCCCCAAAGGGGAAGCCAGGGGAATTGTGGGAGTGTATGCTGGAACCACAACAAACAACAGCAACTTCTGTGCACTTGCAGCCCAGAGGGCCAACCGTATCCTGGGCTGCATAAAGAGGAACATGGTCAGCAGCTCAAGGGAAGTGATTCTCCCCCTCTGCTCTGCTCTTGTGAAACCCCACCTGGAATATTGCATCCAGTTTTGGAGCCCCTGTTACAAGATGGCTATGAACATGCTGGAGTGAATCCAGAGAAGGGCCACGAGAATGGTCAGAGGACTGGAGCACCTTTCCTATGAGGACAGACTGAGAGAGTTGGGGTTATTCAGTCTGGAGAAGAGAAGGCTCTGAGGAAACCTTATTGTGTCCTTCCAGTACTTGAAGGAGGTCTATAAGAAAGCCAGTGAGGGACTTTTTAGGATGTCAGGTAGTGATAGGACTAGGGGCAATGGATGGAAAATAGAAGAGGGTAGATTTTGGTTAGATATTAGGAGGAAGTTCATTGCGGTGGTGAGACACTGGACAGGTTGCTGAGAGAGGTTGTGGAAGCTTCATACCTGGAAGTTTTTAAGGCAAGGCTGGATGGGCCTTTGGGCAAAGTGATAGAGTGGATGGTGTCCCTGTCAGGCAGAGGAGTTGGAACTAGAAGATCTTTAAGGTTCCTTCCATCTCTGGCAATTCTATGATTCTATGATCCACTTCTGAGGTCCTCAGAAGAAAAATGTGAGGGCTCAAGAGCAGGCTGTACCCATGTGCTGTAAGGCAAGCAGGAGGCACAGGAGACCGGCCTGGTTGAACAGAGAGCTCTGCCTGGCACTCAGGGAGAAAAGGAAAGTTTATAGACTTTGGAAGAAGGGGCAGGCCACCCAGGAGGAATACAAAATGGTTGTGAGGCTCTGCAGGGAGGGTATTAGAAAATCCAAAGATCAGTTAGAAGTTAATCTGGCCTCTGAGGTTAAGAATAATAAGAAAAGTTTTTTTAAATATATTAATAGCAAAAGGAGGCCATATGAAACCCTCCATCCCCGAATGGATGCGCAGGGGGAGTTAGTGACAAAGGACGAGGATACGGCTGAGG
>VWZX01003686.1:386662-457630 GCA_013399015.1 Galbula dea | reverse complement strand
TCCAGGTCCCTTCCAACTCCTAATATTCTGTGATTCCTTGAGGCTCATCTTCTCCCAGGAGAGTCAGCAAAGGAGAAAGTTTTTCAAAGCATATTCAAGGCTTCACAGCCCCAGTGTACAAGACCTGAGTCCCATCGTTTCCCATCCCATGACCCCAAGGTTTCATGCTGCTGACACAACAAAGGCTTTACAGTCCCTTAAGAGAACCAGAGATGATATTTGTGAGCCATGGCCAGAACAAAACAAGTCTTTATTTTCATATTGCTCATTATAAGTAATTATTTAGTGCTCCCAGGTGCCCTATATCATCAAAAGCACATTCCTTAATAACCAGCCATTGGAGGCTGCACTGCTGCCATCCTGCACATGGATGGAGCAGAAGAGATCCTGAGACCAGCTCCAGCCTCTGGATGTCATCTCCCTCTAAGCTCTTGTGAGCCCAGGAGAAGATCATGCCCCATCTCTGCACAGACATCCCAGCACACACATCCAGATGAGAGGTGCAGGATTATTTTCCCTCCCAGCTCCACAACCCAAAAGGTAACCCAATCTATTCATCTGGAAACAGAGCTTTTACTGCATCCTGAATCATCTAGGTTTCCTTTTTATAAAACCAATATTCTTCCCCCCTGCCCTGATTTAACAAGTTCCCAAATATCTGCTCTCCTGAAGTAACAAACCTTTCCAGTTTCTCTGAAGTCCAACAGACCTGATGGAAAGCAGTATCTCATTGGGGCTGCTCCAGGGGTACCACTACAGAGAAGTGCTACACCACAACAATTCCCACTTTTACATATTTAATCTTGAGAGTGATCCCAACCTTAAAACAGCCCCATGGCAGGATGAGGCCATCATGCTTCCTAGGAATAGCCCCTGTCCATGGCACATCTCTCCGTGCCCTTACTATGCAGGAGAAAGCTACCTTGAGACCTGAAAGTCCTTGAGACAGTGCCCACAGACCTGGCAAAAGAAAAACCCAAGCAAACAAAATAAAGAAAGCAAAGCAAACAAAAAACCCCAATCCAAAACAAAACCACACAATACTGTTTTGAGTTCAGACACTGTGAAAGATGTGTTGGCTATTGGGGGTTTCCTGATGCTCAGTGTAAGGAGGAAAGAGGGCACTGAGCAGAGCTGGCAACCTGGAGAGGCCAGTTATAGATTTAAATGAGAGCTCAGATTTTGCAGCCTATGAAATCCATTATGCTTTTAGCCACAGAAGTACATCAAGGAGCCTGGGTGCTTAAGTCCCATTGCTCAGCTCAGTAATAGAGAGAAGTCTTACACAGTAGCATATATAAGGACTTTGCAATTTAAAATGACCCTCATTCAATAATTATGTCAGCATTTGTTGTAATAATAATCAGTAACAGTTAATATAACTTACAGTAAATACCAGATTGCCATTTAACACTGTTCATATGCAACCTCCAAAACATGTGTGTGTGTAATTATACTGATAAGTTTCCAATCAGCAATAAACAAAGATAAAAATTTGTCCACAGATCCTTACATGAAATTGAAAAGATCCCAGCAGTCAAAAGCAATATTTGGAGAGAGCATTTGGGAACAGAGCACAGCATGATTCTGAAGGGAAGACAGACCAGCTGCAGAACAGGAGCAGTAAGGGCTTGACCTCCATCCTGCCAGACCATCTTGGCCAGCCCTTACCTTTGCTCAAAATACCTTATGCCTGCCTCTTGAACCCAGGCTCACCCACAAGAACAAAGGCAGGTGTGATGCTCAGATGGGGAGAGTACCCCAACATCCCATGGGAACTACTCCCACCTTAACCAGTGACTTCAAAGCACCTTTATTCCCAGAGCTATTGTTTTATTGGTACATACAGTGATCCAGACAGATTTTTCCATAGGGCCAGAAAACTCCCTTGTGTAAGGATGGAGAAAGCTACCTTACACCAGGACATTTCCCCCAGTTTAGTATTTAAACAACATCATGAAAGTACTGAAAGCACCCCACCAGCACTATTTGCAAGCCTAGGGTGAGTTTGGTTAAACACTTGGGGTCCCCAAATGAACAAAACATTTTCCCCAAATAATTTTTTTCCCCCTCATTGCTGTATTTTGAAGAGTAAGTGTTACTCAGAAGGGGCAGCTCTCTCCTTGGCAAGAGCTGAGGTTCCCTCATTTAATTGAAACTTCTCTGACCTACACCAGCTGTGCTCAGACAGCAGCAGATCCTGAACAGTCCCTTCCTGGGACAAAGAGGGTTGTTAAAGAAGAGCAAACACAGAAATCCTCTGGTGGGACTACTGCAGCTTGGTGAGGCTGGCACATCCCAGCATCTTCTTTCCAAACAAACTCTGACTTTCTCTCTGGCTGTGGCAGACTTGCATGGAGTAGCCAGTAAACAAAGGGGGCAGAAACCAGGCAGCACTTACAAGCCAATACCCAGCTGCACACTGACACAATTGGAGTCATCTGTGAGTAATTAGAAAATATAAACACTCAAAACAAAACTTGGGTTCCTATACTCAGCAAGACCTTAATGGGCTTTTCTTCAGCCAGCAAATACTTATTACAGTGATAAATTATTAGCCTTTTCTCCTAAACCAGCATGAAACATTACAATGGAAAAATGTCAAGAAGAGAAACATGCCCATTTTTGGCAGGGCTGGCAGGGTGAAGAAGCAGCAGCCAGCTGAGCATGGTAGGGGACAGGATAGAGCCTGCCCCAGCCCAGCTCTGCCCCCATGCCAGAACTGAGTTCTCAGCCCCAGGCAACCTACAGCAGCCAGCATATGCCAGTGTGTCTCTGATCCTATAACCAGCCATGCCACAGCTCAAGCAGAGCCCAGCAGCTGTGTGACTTCTCCAAAGGCTAATATAGCTGAGCTGGTCTCAGGAATCTTCTGCCCTGTATGAAAGCAGCCTCCCACCACCTCAGAAACTTGCTGGCTCTCACATCTCTGCCAGCTGCAGCCCTCTGCAATGCTCCTCTGAAATAAGTCTCAAAGCAGCAGTTCACACAGTCCGTGGGGAAGTTGATCAAAAACCCGAAGCCTGTTCTAGAATAAGAATGGCCCCACTTTGTCATGGCACAGAGGGGTAGAGACTGCAGGTGTGTTTTTGAGCTGTCAAAGCCTGGACAGATGGGACCAGGATGTGCTGGAAGCTGTTGATGCCTCCACATACACCCCTGCTTGGGCAAACTGGTGCCCACCCTGGCATCACCCCTTGCATTTATGTAAGATCGCACATGCATGAGGTCAATGGAAACTAGGAAAGAGTTGCTCTTGTTTGGGTCCCAGAGGCTTCCAAAGAAGCATGATTTTTCCCTCACCCCAGAACAAGTCAGGGAAGTTCATGAGACTAGCCTTTCTTGTGGGCTAATCTGGCAGTGGCAAAACTGGACAGGACAACACAGGGCCATAAAACATGTCAGAGAAGCAGCCACATGATGCAAATCTTTGCACTGGACGCTCAAGCCTGACTACCGACTAAGGCCTGAGTCAGCCCATCACCACTGACCTGCCTCCAGCATGCTCCTGGCCTAGGCCTGGGCAGCTGTATCATTAACCATCTCTGGCCTGAAGGAAGGCTCAGCATCTTCCAGACCTAGTGCTTGCACTTGTGCTGGTTTTTTGGGTTTATTTTTTGGGGGGGGAGGGGATCTCCCAAAAATGCATCTCCCTGGTTTCAGATGCAGACACTAGCCCTCCTACAGAACCAACCCTGGGCCAGCAGCTGTCCCCAGAGCCCACTCCAGGCCCTCCTCCCAGAATCACACAGAATTATTAAGGTTGGAAAAGACCTCCAAGATCACCAACCTCAACTGTCAACCTAACAGCACCATGTCCTTAAATACTACATCTATATGCTTTTTAAACACTTCCAGAGATGGTGACTCCACCACTTCCCTGGGCAGCCTGTGCCAATGCCTAACAATTTCAGTGAAGAAATTTTTCCTGATATCTAGTCTAAACCTTCCCTGGTGCAACTTGAAGCCATTTCCTCTTGTCCTCTTACTGGTAGCCTGGGAGAAGAGACTGACCCCCATCTCACTCCACAGAATATTAGGAGTTGGAAGGGATCTGGAAAGATCATCTAGTCCAACCCCCCTGTCACAGCAGGATTCCCTAGACCAGGTCACACAGAAGCACGTCCAGACGGGTTTTGACTCTAACCTCCCTTCAGGTAGCTGTAGCAAGAGATCAGGTCTCCCCTGAGCCTCTTCTAAGACTAAACAGCCCCAATTCCCTCAGCTGCTCCTCATAAGATTTATTCTTCAGACCCCTCACCAGCCTCCTTGCCCTTCTCTGGACACAAAAGCACGGTGCTTCGGGACACACCCAAAACAACAGAGAGAGAAGAAATCCCATGCAGCCCAGCCAAAGACCAGCCACCCTTAAAAAAGTACTCAGTGAGCCAAACAAACCCCTTACCCCCTTCCTTTCAGTCTGAGCACATCCTACCAACCACTCTCTCAGAGAGGCAAGTCTCACCCTGGGTCTGCAATTATCACTGGCCCCATGTGTTAAGTGACAGAGCATTTAATGCCTTGTCTGGGGGGCTGAATGCAAGCAAAGAGAACAAGCGAGTGCCGGAGGAGCTATGGTTTGCATCATTTAATCACCATTTCCAATAAAACAGTAGAGCAGCTCTGTGGAGGGTAAGACAGCAGAGTTCAGCAGATTGTATCAATAACAGTGCAGGATCCCCACTGCGTGGCTAAGAGAGTTGCCATGGTTATTGTGACAGATTTACTATCATTGTAACTTAATGCACCATAATAAGGATCTGCATAGTTATTATTATTGTACAATGATAACTATCGTTCGGCCGCAGCTTTATGACTAAATTTGTAACGTTGCTTGGATGTTCTGGGAAGAATTGGGAGCAGGGTAATTCACATGCTTTCTCAGAATCTAGCAAGAAAAAGAGATGCTGGTCAGGGCCTTTTTCTTTTCCTTTTGATTGTTTATTTGAGAACAGTTTTTGTGGTTTGCTTACTGTTGGTTTGGGAGAGGGTGCTCTGTCAGAGTCGATGCACAAATGGAGCTGAAACAATGGGATTTTTCCACTGCAAAATTGATCCTGGGGAAAAAAAAACCCAAAGGCTTTCAATGTAAAGTTGCTAAAAAATTCCCAAGTCTTGCCAACTGGGAAACAGACACAAATTACTGGGAAGTTCAACAAAAATGGTCAGGTTTTGTTCAAAAAGAATGACCAGATTATGAAAAAATGTCACTGAAAGTGACCCTGGTAGTCAGTGGTAAAAAAGTGCTGCTGGAAAAAAGTCTCTGGCAGCTCCAGGATAGAGTTAACCTCAGCTGCACACCCTCTCTCCACCACCTTGGAGCTGGCATGGGTAAACACCATGGAGCAAAGCCAAGCACTTTCTCCCAGCTCTGTAGATGCAGCCCCATAACCTACCCCACCACACAGTCAAGCCCAATCTCCTGGCATCTTCAAGGTGACACAGTCCCCATGCAACCATTCAGTGAGCACAATGTACTGCCAAAAACCTTATAAGTGTGTTGTCTGGTGGAGTAGCCTGCTCAGACATGGAGTGCTTTGAGGAATCACAGCTTCAGACATGGACTTTTGGGCAGTTCTCAAGGTATAAGAGCCACATCAGGGGGGCCCATGCCTGCACCCTTGGCTGCTCCTCCTCAGGATGTCCCACCTGGGCTGGAGCCACACAAGCAGCTGATCCCCAGGGGAAGCAAAAGTGAATCTGAGCCTGAAATACAGCCAGGGTTTCCAACAGGCTTCCTTGCACCCTCCTCCCAAAGCTCTCCCCTGTTTGAGGACTTAGCTCCTTCTTGGGTTTCATAGCAAGTGCAATGCTGCCAATTACCCCACAAGTTTATAGGGAGGTCTGGAGGCTTACATCCTTCTTTCGTTCTGTCCATGCAGCCCATTTTCCCTGGGGTCTGGGATGGTTTATGCTCCCTGCATGCCAGAGGCACCTACCTTGCCTATGCTGGGCAAATTAAAGCAGAAAAAGGGCATTTTTCCAGCCCCTTCTCATTTGCTACTGAGGCAGGATCCTGAGTTTTTCCAAGAAAGGTAAAACAGCCTGTGCCACCCATCTGGCTCCCATGGCAAGTCCCCAGCTCATACCTCCTGCAGACACCCCAGACTCATTCATTCCAGCTTCCCACCATACCCTGGTCTTTTTAAAGATACAATAACACAGCATGGACAAGTCACACCACTTTTGCTGACCAGAAGATGGCCCTGCTCAGAGAAGGCTTAGCTCAACAGTCTATTGGAGCCTTTTGGGTTCCCAACTCTATTGCTTTCCTGAACGATGATTGGTCTTTCTCCATTTCTCATCTTGATCTGACCAGGGATGGAGGTTTCCATAGTCCCCTATCCTGCAGGATGGAACACCAGAGAGGACAGCCCTCACCCCATTGCCCCTTCCCAGGGCTCCTCAAGCAATAAGCTGCTCTTCTTCCACAGGGTCTTCAGCAGTGTTCCCTTCTGCATGAGGAGCCTCAAAGCTTCCCTGCATCAGAGAAGAAGGTGGGAAGACTGGCAGAGGCAGAAATGATGCTCACATTGAAGCTGGGTGCACACATGCCCTCCCTCCCAGCAGTGATGTGTGAAAGAACAGGATTACATCATGGTTCCCTGCAGCCACCACCTCCTGCTCCCGTGGCTGATATATGAGAGTAGATATAGGAAAATCTACTCATAAAATTAATGGAGGCTGCATGAACTCACAGATCATAAACTCAGAGGGGTTTGCAGCTTGCCTTTTGGGAAGGGGGAGGGCTCAGAGGCAATTTAGCAGAGGGGAATAATTCACAGCAGCTGCCCCATCACGTCCCACACCCCCTCCCCACATGCAGGAGGATGTAGGGGAACGTGGCACTGAAGCCTCAAAAACGCAACGCTGGAGCTGGCATCCCTCAGCCTGAGGTCAGACTCGGCACGGGTGAGACACTAGGTCTGTTCCCAGCTGAGGGACTGTGGCCAAGCTGTGCTCTCAGCAACAGGCCTCCTGCTTGGAGGATAAATCACAAATGTTGAAGGCCAAAGCATGAGCAGATCCATCCTATGCTCTGGTGGCTGCAGACAGCATGAGACATCTCTTGGGGGATTTCAGGTTTTCCCCAGGGTGAAAAGGACTATGCCATGGTCCAGCAAGATGGACCCAGGTGCCCCAACACATTAAGCAGTGGGTGCCACACTGGGGACAAGGCTCCTCTCCAGCTTAGTTTGGGAATGTCTATCTCAAACTCTTTGGATATAATCAGGGAAGTTTTGGGATCAACACCCCATTATTGGCTTCCCAACACATCCTTGAAGCTTGCCCAGGGACTCCAGTGCTGACGGACACCAGCTCTCCCAGAGCAAACACCAGTCCCAGGAGCTGGTTTGTCCCTTCATCCCATCCACAACCCAACCACAACACACTGCTTGGCCCTGAACCACCTCCACACAGACCTTCACACCCCTCCACAGCATCAGCCCTGCCACTAGCGAGGCCAGTCCCTGCTTTCAGGCACCGTTGTTCTATGCTGGGTTACTCAGTGCATATGGTGCTTTGTGGAGTTACCCGGGCTTCCCATGGCACAGACAAAGGCATCAGGCAAAGGGAAGAATATAACCACTACTGCTAGACCATCTTCCCCCACATCCCATTTCCCTCCAAAATACTGGCTAACTGCCTGAGGAAGGGCCAGCCCCACAGATGGAGCAGGTCCCCATGCATCCACCTGCCTAAGACAGCAGCTCAGTGCAGAGGACCAGGAGGAGGAAACCCTTTCCCACACCGACATCAATGTGCCTCAGAACTCTGTCTGCCTTTGGACACCAGCCTTCTGGAGGGAACACAACTGGGAACATACACTCTCATCCCCTAAGCAGCCTCTTGGCCCAGCCTTTCTCAGGTTTTCTTTTAGTGCCAAGTGCAGTTTTTGCTCTTTTCTGTCAAAAAGCATCTTGGCACCCAACTGCTGCCGCAGTGGCTCCAGCAGCCATGACTCAAAGACTGTGCACTAACCTCAAGGCTCCCATTTGCCTCCCCCACTGACTCAGGCAGCAATAAGCATCAAGCCCCGGTGTCTTTCAAGTGGTTTGGAGATCCAGCCAAGGCACCAATGTGAGGGGAATTAAGCACAATGCTTGCTGGAGCACCTAGTTGTCTGCTGGCCTCAGGCTCACCAGGCTCAGCTTGGGGGCACCATCCAGTCACAGGTTATACCACTGTTGCTGGTATAGGGGGCAATCATCAAGCAGTAATGGCATCCAGGCACATCACCCCATACACTTTCTGCCTCTAATGCAGCCAGTTGTCCCCTTCAGTGCACCTTCACTCCACATACCTGCATTTTCAAGGTACTGTAGGGCCACCCCTACCATGGGGTGCTCTTCTGCATCCTCAGTAGCTGGTGGAGGGGGCTTTCCAAACACAGCATCTCTAAGCACTCTTCCAGAATGGCAAAGCTTACAAGAAGGTGTGGGAAATAACCCACACATTCCCTAAATGGGGTGCTCCCCTCTGTGGGGAGGCTGGCTGCAGGCTTCCTCCCCCCATCCTTCCCAAGCTCCAAGTGCTGCTGTACCTAAAGGAGGGAAAGCACAGCTCTGTCCCCTTTTATAGTACCCCTTAGGTGGCTCCATCAGCCTCTCCTTACTGCCTGGCCCAGAGACCATCCTGCTGCCCACCCTACCTGCTTTGCAGGGAGTTGACTTGCTCCACAAGTGGACTTGATTCTCTGGTTTAGCCCCTGGGGCAAGGGCCTGCCATGCTGCCCATGGGATATGGTCCCAAAAAAACATAGGTGAAAAGGAGTAGGAGGGCAGGGCTAGTGCTCAACCAAATCTGATACTTGAACAGAGAGCAGACTTATCCTCCCATTACACAGGGTCCATAAAGCTCTGAGATGTTCCCCAAATTTAGGCTTGCAGGTGCCCATGGGAAAAGGAGCCATGCTTTCTCCTGGCTCCAGACAACAAAGTTAGTGGAGAGACATCTGTTCCCCATCCAGTGAGCAGTGTCTTCCTGATCTCCCTCTTAAAAATTACAAGGCAATTTGGAGTTTCTATTTTGTACTTTTGATTTGCCCAAACACCTGAAACATGAGCTCTCAATCCAGGATCAAAGGCTCTCTTTGGAGCAACACAGACAGCTATATCCACCACTGTATTTATGCATGATTAGGGATGCCTGCATTGGACAGGGAATTTGGCATGAGTGCATGTGCTGCAAAGACTGAAACTCCATCTCCTCCAGAGAGAATGAAGGGAGGGACCTGGGGGGATGATGTCCTGGCAGGTCAGGGTTAGGGCCAGCTCCTTCAGCACAGGGCAGTGACAGGATGATGTCTTTCAAAGGGACTTGCCTGGGTCACTTGTTCCCTGTCACTCCTGCCCAGGTCCCATGCCTGCCTGTAGGATCCCACCTCTGCCAGCTGTGAGCTCATCCTTGCTCTGCTCTGTCTCTGGGGGTGGATGGATGCAAAGGATGCAATCCAGGATGCAAAAGGATGTTGCAGTGTGGATGCAGTCCTGGTGCTGTGGGATGAAAGGCACTGAGGATTATGCCAGGCCAAACAAAGTGTTAATGGTAATTAACACAAGTCATTAATGAGATGGAGGGAAGAGGTCTTCCCATGATCTTTCAGTTCAACTTGTCCTACTTTGAAAAACCCCAGACCCTGGACTCCTGTGGACTGGTATTCTGCATCACCTAAACTGGAAGAGGTTTAGGCTTGGGCACTTATGTGGCCAAGCCACTCTCCCTAAATGAGTGTGGTTGTGTTCTTGTTGATAACCAATTTTAGTGGCAGAGGATCTTCCTCCTCATCCAGTATCACTGGGGTGAGGGGAAACTTGGTCCCTGGAGGGACCCCAGCTCCAGATCTGTGACTCAGATGGGTTTTTGCTTCTTGCCACCATAAACCACTTCAGAAGAGAAGGATGAGGTTCCTAGGGTAAGGGAATAGCAGGCACAGCATGTCATTTATGGGAAAGTCAGCAATAAAATCAGGAGGGTGTAGAGGAGCCTGCCCTTACACAGGTAGCAGGCCAGAAAACACCTACACATGTCAGAGAGAGGAGTGCCTTCCCCTTCTTCTCCTTTCAAATCAATTCAAAAGATAGGGAAATACAATAAAATGCCAGATGCCTTTGACTTGGGGACATAATCATTTTTAGAGAACATGTAATGAATCATCTTAAGTCAAAGTCACCTAAGCCTAAGGCTAAGATATCCTTAACTCTACCCTTTTAGGTGAAAACCTCTCTCTGGGCTACTTGCTGCTTGTAATGAGCATAGGATCAAATTTCATTGTGCCAAGGTGTAAATCATTGCTAATGAAGGGTGCATTAGGTGGGTAATACATGACAGGGTCACCCTAGAGCCATGTCCCCAAATATCATTCCCTTGCAGGGACCCACTCCCTGCAGTCATAGAAGAGAGCAGCAAGTCACTCCATTGCCCTTAAACATGAAGCCCTGGATGGGCAGTAACACTAGAGGCAGCAATGTCTCCATTAAGTCTTTAACTTCTAAGAAAGTCAAGCTGATGGAGACAAGTGTCACCTTCCCAGTATACCAAATCTCCACTTATTATCCACTTATTATCCACTTAAGAAAGATGTGGACCTGTTGGAGCAGGTCCAAAGGAGGGCCACAAAGATGATCAGAGGACTGGAGCACCTCCCCTATGAGGATAGGCTAAAGGAGTTGGGAATGTTCAGCCTAGAAAAGAGAAGGCTTTGGGGGGACCTTATAGCAAGCAGCCTTCCAATACCTAAAAGGGGATTATAAGATAGAAGGGGAGAGACTTTTCAGCTGGTCAGATTGCAACAGGACAAGGGGGAATGGATATAAGCTGAAGGAAGGGAGGTTTAGGCTAGAAAATAGAAGGAGGTTCTTCACCCAGAGGGTGGTGAGAAACTAGAACATGTTGCCTAGTGAGGTTGTGGCTGCCCCATCCCTGACAGAGTTCAAGGCCATGCTGGATGTGGCCCTGGGCAACCTGGTCTAGTGTGTGGCATCCCTGCCCATGTCAGGGGAGTTGGAGCTAGATGATCTTTGAGGTCCCTTCAACCTGAGTCATTCTATGATTCTAATCAATAAATTTCATTAAATCAGTCTGAGAGTACATGTGATGCAACCCTGGTTGGGAAATTTGTTGGGTTTTTTGTGCTTATTTTTGCCACCACTACTTCACATGTTGAGAGACTTTCAGAGATGTGCTGGGAAAAGGCACCCAAGAGCTCTGCAAATCATGGTGTGCTCATACCCAGCCAGTTCACAGGCATTTTGCACAAGAAATGAGAGGGGAAGAAAATTTGCCACAAATATTTTCAGCAAATTATTCTAAAGTCTTGGAAACAGCAGATATCAATTCTACTGAGAAGTTGCTGTTTTGACAGATGTTTTAAATATTTCTTGAAGAATTTTATTTTTTCTATTGCAACTGAAGGAGGTCCTGTATCCAAAGTCTGGGCCAAGAAAAAATACCTCAGGAACATCCTGCTTGAAGCAAAACATTTCTCCTTTTTCCCTCTTCCCCAAGTCAAGGATTTGGGGAATGGAGATGAATTCACAGAATTTCACCTTCTCTGAATCTGTCCTTTTCACCTGGAAAACGTTTTGACCAAGAAATGCTTTTCATGCCCCATTGAGCCTAAGCCCTTTGCAGGCCCTAGAATGAGTGGGTCTTCCACCTCCAGCATCCTGATGTGGTTTCCATGTAAATTGTCTGAAACCAGAGATTTCTGGAAGGCCAGAGGTTTTTATAAAGCGGGCCAGAGGTTTATCACATGCCAAGCAGCACCTGGGGCAATGGATGCATCCACGCACACCATCCCTGAGGCAAGGAACTGATGCCGACATAATCTTCCCCATCTCAGCTTTGGCTCAGGACAAGGCAATTCACCATCTGCACCCCCTGCTTGTTGCAGTTTCTCATGCACCAGTTTGGGGGCCCAATAAAAATTCAGAGGTGTCAGGGAAAAGGTACCAGCTCCTGAACATCCCACAGTGCCATGGCACCTCCTGCACTCCTTGCCTGCTCGGTAGCGCAGCGCACAAGCTCGCGAAAGGAAGCCTTTACAGTCTGCCACTGGAAACTGCACGGTGTTATTCAGTGGGTAGCTGCTTTCCTTCAAGGGGCCATAAAAATCCCATTTGGAAATGGAATTGCCTTGCTCCCCTCCTGCATCACACTGCTGCTCAAAGAGGGGGCGTCTGACACTTTCAAACACATGCACACATGCAGACAGGCCCAGGATTTACTGAACCTTAAAACAATTGTTATTCTTCACAACCCCCACGCCTTCCAACACTAACATTATTCTAAGATGCAGGTAACATGTGACCCATTTTCTTTTTCTCTCCAAAGTACAACACCCTTCCCTTCTTCTGTCCCTCCTTCCCAAATATCAATCATCAGCAAAGACAAGGCAAATGAACTTTTAATCAATAACAGCTACTGTTTCTTGTACCAGGGACTGTTTATGATTTAAAAGGGGGAAAAAAAATTAAATCAATCCTGATGTGAACGTTTTCCCACTTGGAAAAACAGCCCAATCCTCTATCAAAAGGTTGGGATTTTTATGTGTTTTTAAAAGGTTTAAAAGCTAAATTAATTTTAAATTGTTTTTAAATATCTTGCCTATAGACAGAACCACATCATATGATGAGGAAGGGTGGTCCACAGTTTATTAATGTTTCCAGTAAGTACTTTAGCACCAGTCTGTCTGCTTTACACGCATTTAATACCGTTGCCATCTGAAAGTCAAGACTATTCTAACCACAGTGTGTCTGTCCAGGCACTTTAGCTGGCAGTCTGTCCCCTTTTCATCCAGACCAGGTACAACAGACTACTTTTGGTATGTCTGCAGTCAAACTCCACTGTCTTCATACCAATGGGCAGCATCGAGGGAGCACCCAGAGACTAAAGGATGTTTTTGTCAAGAAAGTACCAAGAAAAGGTCCAGTGCTCCTGGCTCAGTGTTCCCTGGTTGGGACAATGCTGAATAAATGTCCTAAGCAAACAAAAAAGTAAGCAGGAGCTCATTCCAGGATTAAGGGAGTCCATAAAGGCTTCTACAGGAGATGGACTTCTAACACACCTTTATGGAGATGGACCTTGGTGCCTAAGAAAACAGAGTTCAGAGGGTTGTTGTCGATGGTGCGAAGTCCAGTTGGAGGTCTGTAATGAGTGGTATTCTTCAGGGGTCAGTTCTAGGTCCAGTTCTGTTCATTATATTCATCAATGACCTGAATGAAGAAATAGTGTACCCTCAGCAAGTTTGCTGATGGCACAAAACCAGGAGGACCGGCTGACACACCAGGAGGCTGTGCTGCCATCCGGCGTGACCTGGTGAAGCTGGAGAGTTGGGCAGTTAAATAAACATATGAAATTCAACAAGGGGAAGAGTAATGCACCTGGGAAGGAATAATCCAAAGCACCAGTACAGGTTAGGGACTGAATTGCTGGAAAGCAGCTCTGTGGAAAAAGACCAGGGAGTCCTGGTGGAAAACAGGATGACCATGAGCCAGCATCGTGCCCTTGTGGCCGAAAGGGCTAATGGAACCCTGGGGTGGGTCAAGAAGAGCGTGGCCAGCAGGTCGAGGTAGGTTGTCCTCCCCCTCTACTCTGCCCTGGTGAGGCCCCACCTGGAGTACTGTGTCCAGCTCTGGTCTCCCCTGTTCAAGAAGGAGAGGGAACTTCTGGAGAGGGTACAGGAAAGGGCTATGAAAATGATTAGGGGACTAGAACATCTTTCCTATGGTGAGAGGCTGAGAGATCTGGGGCTGTTGAGCCTGGAGAGGAGAAGACTGAGGGGGAATCCTATCAGTGCTTATAAATACTTAATAGGTGGGTGTCAGGAGGATGGGGTTAGGCTTTTTTTCAGTGGTGCCTAGTGACAGAACAAGAGGCAATGGGCACAAACTGGAACATAGGAAGTTCCATCTAAATGTAAGGAGGAACTTTTTTTACTTTGAGAGTGCTGGAGCACTGGAACAGGTTTTCTAGAGGGGTGGTGGAGTCTGCATCTCTGGAGACATTCAAAACCTGCCTGGACACCCTCCTGTGCAACATGCTCTTGAAGAACCTAGGGAGGTTGGACTGGATGATCTCCAGAAGTTCCTTCCAACCCCTAAGATTCTGTGAAAACACAAGACTGCAAGAAAGGCTTTTAACTGTTGGTTTTGTTGTTGGGTTTTTTGGGGTGGGTTTTTTTGTTTCCTTTTTGGTTTGGTTTGATTTGGGCTTGGTTTTTAGTTGTGGGGTTCTTTTAATTGTTTGGTTTTGGGTTTTGTTTGTTTGTTGTTGGTTTTTTTTTCCCCCAAATCTTGCTATTTCCTGGGTCTGAACAGCCAGGAGACTAAGAGATCTTTTTCATCTTCATATTCCACAGCTCAAATGGTTATGTGCTGGCTCCAATCTACATCTACCTGAACCTGAGACACAAACACAAATGGCATATGAAATGGTATCCACCAGGCTTTATAGGAACCCTAGCTGGGTTCACTTTGGCCCCTTGCAGCTATAGATTGTCCTGCTGGCTAGTTCCTCCAACCTATTGTTGTATACACCAAGAGAAGCCATGCCCCTTTCTGTTCCCCACTTTCCCCATTCCAGGCAGTTTTGAGGGTCCCATTGCTTCTTGCTTTCAAGCATTGAGATATCCCATGGCCACATGTAGTTTGCTGGTTTGCCTTAATTTTTTCCCATGACTGACCCTCCCAGGCCCAAGTTGGAGAAAATGACAGGAGAATTCTCATTTCATCAGGGTCATGGAGCAGCCCAGCCATGACCAGGACCATGTAGAACAATCCAGGAGTTCTGGACACAGCTGTGGGGACAGCAAGCAGAAGGATGCCACATTTGGATGTGCCTGAAGCAGAGCTGCTGAGGTCCATGGATAACAGAGGAAGGGGCAGGCTTCAGCCTCATGAGGATGACTCGAGGGGAGAGGATGCTCCCCAGATGGCCAAGGGGAAGCAGCTCAGACACACATTCCTGAGGGCCTGTGAGTCACCCACTGGGGATGTTCCATATGAAGAAAGCAGGACGTGGCCAGGCTGGCCTGGGGCATGCAGGCAGTCCTGCCAGCACCAGCACTGTATGACTTGCAGCCCTCCCTGCTCACCATGAGCACAGCAGAAATCTCAGGAGGGAAAATTATTTGGTCCCTCCATCTCCCTATAGATTCCCCCTGGCTTCCTTCTGGCTTTACTAAGTAGATCTCCTCTGCTACCACCCATACAGACTATTTCACACCCACCCTCCCATTCTTGACATGCTGGTACACAGGGTGCATATAGTTTGCATGGGAACACAGAAGCACATGGGGCTATGGCCATGCCTGAAGTCCCCTCTCACCCCACCTGCCCACTGGCTCTGCAAACCAGACCCAGGAAGGTAGGAAAGTCCTTTGCTTAGTTCATGCCCCTTCTGCTAGTCAAAAGGGAGGACAGAAAGTTGAATTCTGACATTTTCCATAGTATCATGGGATCATTGCCTGAACCAGAGTGAGGACTTTGCATTTCTTCATTTCCTGTTTCTTCCATGAGGCCTCCAACCCTGGTGAACATCTCACACTGTTCTGTTCTCCAGGGCTTTCATATCATCAAGCCCACAATTCATGCAAACACCTTCCAGTTGCACACCATTATGCCACATCACCCTGTACCTTCTCTCTCCTCACTGTGAAGTGAAGACATCAGGCAGCTTTTTAGGATCGGAAGAGAATAGAAGTTTCTCCACTTACAGCTTTGCCAAACTTTAACCAGGCTCCAATTTTCCATGCTGAGTTTCTGCCTCAAGCTGTGTTTTATTTTGTACTTTTCAAAGAAAATTCCATTGCTCCTTTTCCACCAGTCCTTTAAACAAGGTTTGGGGAGGTCTTTTCTTTATTTATTTTTCCTTTTGCCCATGTTAAAACATTATTACAACCATTTTACTGAGAAGCAGCACTGCCTCCAGGCTTGGCAAGAAACCTCCCTTGAGTGAGAAGATGGGCCTTTCTCCATCCCCATGACAGGGCCCAAAGTCAGTCAGATCACGAGCCTGTGAAGCAGCAGAGGCTGGTTGGAGTTTGGCAGAGGGATGAAGCACAAAGTCTATCTGCATTAAGAGCTCTTCATCTTCTAGTGGGCCTTAATCAATGGTTTCACAACAAGGCACTGGCCAACTGTGTAAACAGAGGGTACAGCTTAAATATAGTCCTTGTCTTGACAAACAATCAGCACTGGAAGAGATCATCTCATGCAAATAAACAAAGGCCTCCCAGAGCTCAAGTGTTTGGACCAAGGTCAAAGGAGGGAATTGACGATGGGGGAAATTATTGAACCTAAAAGCACACGCTAGATATCAGATATGGATTTTGTCTGCTGGGAAGTACTAATTCAAGTGGACTGCTTCCCTCTGTGGCTTTGGGTTGAATCCAGAAAATCCTAAAACCAAACAGTCACAAGAGGAGAATGGAGGAGGAGACAGGGAAGTGAAGGAGGCCAAACCAAAACGCTTTGTTTGGGGCAGATTGATTAACCTGAAACCCAATTTTGTTCACTTCACTGGAAAGATGGATGTTTTCTGCTGACTTGGCAGGACCTTTTCTTCTTCAGGACTTTGGCACTACCAGTAAAACAAAAATCCCTGTGGCTATTCTGGTAGCCACTATTGAAGTGTAGTCTAGGTAGCCTTCCTGCCTGCAGCAACCATGGGGCCCCAAGGAACCATCAGCCAGGTCTCTCACCCGCAGATCTTTAAGCATTGTACAAATCACCAGCAAGAGTCCCAAGAGGCCATGGGGGTCAGACCCTCTAGCATGGCTCTGAGTGGATGGGAAGCCCAGTTTTGGCTGCAGAAATCAGGGTCTGAAATTTTAGTTGCCTGATCATGTGTAACAAAGAGGGAGAAAAAGTCAAAAGCAGCAACAACAGACAAACCAGCTCAAAAAAAAACCCCCAACAAACCCAAAACAAAACAAAGAAAACCCAAACATCTTGGAGATCCAGGAAAATTAAATGGGAAGAAATGTGTCTGCCTTGGAAAGGCTGAGCAAGGGAAGGAGTGAGAGCTCTAAAAAGCCCAGCTCAACAAGGCCTTTTCCAAGGGGTTTAGCAGCAAATGGAGGGGCTTTAGCACCCCTCCACAATTGCTTGGAGGGAAAGCCTCATCATTGGAGAAAGGCTTCCACTCAGCCATGTCCCAAGAAGGGATGGAGTCCTTTGTCAACAGCCCCCTCTTTGAGGTTGGGTTTTGGTAGAGACAGTCCTAGCTGAAGTCCACATTTGAAAGCTGGTGCACAGACAGACACAGTTCTCTGCTTCACTGGAGAGGTTGTGAGGTTCCAGAAAGTTAGGAAAACCCAATGGGTAAAGCAGCTGCAGCCTTACAGCACACAGGAATGGAGTCACATCTTGCCTTTAGAGCAGATTAATTTTAAGGCCTGTCATCCTCAACAGTGTCTGAGTCAGTTTTCTTCCTCTGCATTGGTTGGGAACAAAGTTGAAGCCCTGAAGTGTCATTTCTACATGTCATGGTTTGAGTTGTTCCCTGCCTTTAGCATGATAGACCTGTTCCCTTCCTGAGGTTGATTTTTTTTCAGCCAAACAAGTGGTTATTTGCATTCCTGACCTACAGAGCACACAGCTTGCCAAAGGAAAGGGAATTTGGGTTAATGTCCTGCTGACCCCATAAATGCACCACAGAGATGGATAGTTGTGGCCACCAGCCCCCAACAAATGACAATGCTCCATCCCCTGGGGAAAGGGGATCACCCCCAGGAGATGCTGCCTACCCAACCTTCCACTACATAGTCAAGATACTGCAAACTGCTTGTACAATGAATAAGGAATCAAACTTCATATATGATCAGTAATTATATACAGGTTAGGGATTTCTAAAGAAGGTCTTTAACACTTAAGAAAAAGCTTTAGGACTCAAAAAACATAGTAGGTTAAAAACAACATAGCTGGAAGGATTGGGCTTTTGGCTTCCATGAGCATTCATCTCAGCATTTCAGCCTNATATATTATATATATATATAGCTGCTGTGGAATCTTGCTGAAGGGAACAGGCAGACAGACACACATTGAAATGGAGATGATCATTATCATGAATTGAAAGAATAAATGAGTGTGGCTGGGAACAGCTGGTTTTGAACTGTGGGGCAGCTCTGGGAAGGATGCACAGCACATGCTGTCACATACACCTTTGCTCTGCCTGATAGAACCCCTTGCTTTTGAGCCTGAGAGGCTGCAGGGAGCTATGTTGCTCTGAGGATCTGAACTGACTTGCTGTGGTGCCAGGTGGTAAAACCTTCAAGATACAGAAGATCCCTCTTGCAGATGGGTTAAGATGTACTTTTGAGAGGAGTCCTCCTAGCCAATGGACCCAAGCTGTGTCTAGATGAGGTTATCCCAGAATGCTTCCCAAATCTTAGATTTTGAGGCATGCTTTGGCTACATCCCAGATTGGGTACTACTCCAGATTGGGTATGTACCAGCAACCCCAAAAGCCTCAGTTTGCAGGCAGAGGAAACTCAGATGATGGTGCATAGCTCCTTTACCCTGCAGGGGCTGGAGACTGAGACACAAGGGCTAGTTAGGACAGACAGAGCTCAGGGGACCTGTGTGGCCATGTAGAGCTTTATCCCTCCCATGGCCACCCATTTCTCCAGCAATGATCAATCTCTCTTACTAATCAAACCCCTGCAAGGTCTCATAAGGAAGAACCCCACCAGACCACATCTCCATATTTCCAACTGACTCAGTTATAGAGCCACAAAACCAAGACCAATTGCAGTGGTTTTATGCAGGGATCCTTTTTTTTTCTTTTTTAATTAGGATGCCATGTAGATGTAAGCCAAACACCATGTGAGAACCCAAGTGAATGATGCCACCTTGTCAATTAAGGTTGTTATTCCATCACAAACAGTAAAAAGGCTCTATTTTCTGCAAACCACAGCTGATTGACATTAATTATGCAACATACTGTGAGTCCATATGGACTATGTCCCATAAAGGTTTTTCTAATGATCAGTCTTTCTGGATCCATGTCCTGCCAAACACTGCTTGTTTTCATGACCCATCTTATTTATTGCCTTATTAGTCTGGTGTTAGATTTTTTTCCCCCATCCTCTGGAACTTCCCCAGAGTTCCCAGATTTGTTTAAAAGTCAACACTGATGGTTCAGAGAGCTCTCAGGCCAATTTGTTTATCCTTTGATGCAAGCTATCTGATCCTGCAGAATGTCTAACTTTAATCACTGCTGTTTAACATTCGGTTTCATCACGGGTAGAATACAAAGTGTTTCATTATCTCTGTGAAGTATGAATGTGTTATCCTGCTTCTTTCCAAAGAAAAAAAACCAAATGTTGAACAAATAATTTTGTCTCTTCTACACACAGGCTGAATATTTTCCTATTATTGTCTGGGATTTCCTTGTGGGATTTGGCTTTTCTTGATCCTTTTAAACAACTTCTTCTTATCTTTAACCCTAGTGGCTAGAGAGTTTTCACCTCTGCTTTTAGCTTCTCTTTCCAGGTGTCTGCACACCCTCACCAATTCCTACTCACTGCTGTCAGATTCCTCCTTTTCTATTTGCCATTAACATCCACATATATTGGTGCCATAGATTTATGTCACTAATGCTATTTATCTAAGTATATATATGCTAAAGCTACAGTCCTCCTGCTTCCACCTTCTCTATTAGCTGGGCTTGCTTATGCAAAACAGCATTCAGGCTTACAGAATAGTAGTTATCTTCCAGTTACATAGTTATCAGCACCTCACAAAACAGCCATAATGCTCCCCAATTATCATCCCTTCAATTTTGTTTAAGTAATTCCTTCTACTCCTTAATTTTACTCCTAATTACTTTCAGCCCAGGAAAGTTGTTCTAGCCCAAGGGCTAGAGCTGAGCACCTCTGTGCTTTTAAAAATCCCATCCCTCATGGCATATAAATAGCTCTGGTCAGAGTTTCTCTGTTTTTGCACATAGTGTCATGCTCATTGGCAGGGAGACAGCCTGGGAATAGGTTATGGAGTTCCTGCCCATCAGGAGAGCAAAGAGTTGCATACCTAAAAGGCAGGGGAAGATGGTTTTGGCTTATTTCAGGAGGGGGATGTATCCCTCCTCTGCTCCCAAGCTCAAGAAGAGAGGGAAAAGCCACTGGGGACTAAAGACAGCTTTCATCAATAGAGATGTTTTATTTTGTGTTGGCTTTTTTTCTTAAACATCCTTTGTTTTCTGGCAATAAATCATATTCTGAGGCAAAAAGCCTTTAAAAGGATGAGGCATGGAGTCTGCTTCCCTTCTCTGGCTGCCGAAGCAGGCCACCAGCTGACAGCAGTCATCAATCTGCATCCCAGCAATCAATCTGTCTTGAACTGTCAGTGAGGGACTAGCACAGGAGGACTCTGGCTGTGCCAGCCTGCCATCCCCTGACAGCTCTGGCAGTGCCTGGGGGTTCACTGGTGCCAGACCCAATCTCCTTGCCTCCCACTCCCCTGGTGCAGGCTCTTACTGTCGTGGGCACCAACCTCTCATGCTCCCCAGCACGTTGGAAGTTGGCAGGCTGAGGGCAGAGAGCCTGAGCCAAATTGCCCTCAGAGACCTCTCCTGTGATCCACAAGGGAGTGGACACTCCACCTCCTGCCCTTCCAAAAAGCCAGCAACGCTAAAGAAGGCAATAGCACCCTTTCTATATGGATGGTATAACCAACAACCCACTCATGGGTAAGCCCTCCCATGATGTTTCAGAAATCCCAAACCAGTCTTTTTTTGCCAGTGCTGGTTATTTCTGCCTCCTGTTGTTTACTGCCCAGGTTTCCAGCTTTGCTTTTTAACATTTGTGCTGCCAGGAGTCAGCACTTTATGGTGGCGCTTACGTGTTCTGTTTCCCCTCTTAATATTGCTCCCCAAAGATCTTCCATT
Source organism: Galbula dea (assembly GCA_013399015.1). Lineage (NCBI taxonomy): Eukaryota > Metazoa > Chordata > Aves > Piciformes > Galbulidae > Galbula > Galbula dea. The sequence continues at coordinate 436,738 of VWZX01003686.1, read as the reverse complement.
AAAGCCTTCTTAACTGTTCTACATCATTTGTTATCTAAAATATTGGTTGCTTTCCCAGAGAGATGGAGGTGGTCCAGCTCATATGCTCCCTCAGAAAGTACACCCGACTCTCTATGACCTGAAACACCTTCGGTTTACTGCCATGTTACACCTTTTGCCCCTTGGTGGTCTCCCTCCCCTGCCTGCATTTCCTTCCAAGATGCAAAGAGGGATCTTGCTGCTGATCATCTGAACTTTCCTTCAATTCCCTCCTGAGATCCCTCAAATTCTTGCTGATCTGAGAAGTATTTTATGAGGCAGTTTTGCTCATGCCAAATGTGTCATAACCAATGGATCTCTGCCTGCAGTCATCAGAACCCTGTCTTGGTGATATGTGTTATGCTGGAGCCAAGGAGACTGCACACAGGCTCATCATCTTTCTGTCCCCTCTTCTGCATCTGGCTGGGCAAAAGATTTGCGTTTGCCTGCACATGTTTGTTCCATCAGCCATCATTTGTGCTCATCCTTCCCTTGAGTCATCCTCAGAAGGAGCCATTGGAGGCTGTTTGTGTCTTTCTGATGCTGGTTCAGGGTCAAAAGCCACACTTCAGTACCTCATGTCTTCACCAGCATAGCCAGTGCCTTGCCCTGTGCCAGCAGGTTTCCAGGCAGCAAGGAGAACGTAGTGTTTTCTCCCTAGATTTGGCTCCCTGCTTAGCCTCCATCCTGGGTAAATAGCTTCAAAGATTTGAGATATGTTTCCCAGCTCCCTTGCACTGCTGGCTGATGCCATCTGATGGGTTGGCTACAGCCATCAGATGGGTGGCTTGTCCTCCATTTTGTTGTAATGAGAGTGCAAATATTGTGCTTATGTCTCAAGGGCATGCAGGAGTAGGCTGGAGAGACTTACTGACCCCACAGTGGTGGCCAATCTGCCTATCCATGCTTTGAGGCACACTGTCTGCCCATCTCCTTCCTTGGCCAGGAGAAGGCACAGTCTGTGAGTGGAGTCAGTTGTTTTGAGAGTTGAACACTGTGGTCATTGCCCTTTCCCCTGTCTTTGTGACCCTGCAGGTCCCTCATGCAACCATGAGGCTAGCGGCCTCTATCACAGGATGGGGTCATGTCTTGTGGGGTGGGCACAGATTTTCATTCCCGTGGCTGGAGGTCACCTGCCCCCTCCTTTGTTGAGCAGTGATCTGGCAAGCATCACCCAATAAGCAGATACCAGATTAAACCCCACCATGAGCATCCACAAACAGGACTGCATGACCTGGCTGGTTAAGAGAGACCAAGAGCAGATGGTGCCCCAGGTAGGGTTATGGCAGGGGGCCCCCAGTAACTCCCTGATACTACCAGTGATTGAGGTTTGTCCTTGGGAGTCCTCAAGGATTTTCCTTCCCTTCAGAGAAGGACAATGTCCCAGTAGATGTCTGTCCTGCTCAGAGCAGATGGAGCAAAGAGGTCTGCCCCATCTCACAGGCCTAGCAGAGGGATGGGACCACAAAGAGGTTTCCTCTGGTGTTTGCTCTGTGCTGGGGTTTTAAAGACGCATGTTCCTTAGCATCCTGAAAGCCCCTAGTCATAGTGGATATTTCAGGGTTGGGGATGGTGGAGTGGAGGGATGTGAGGAGATGGGGGTTCCTTGAGGAAAGAGAGAAACCTCCAGCTTGGAAATACTTTTGTCCCTCCTGGAGCAGTTTGGGACAGGCAGCATAGTAGGGGGGAAGGCACACTGAAATCTTGATGGATAGCTGCCTGCAGCTCATGTCCCAGCCTCTCTTAAAATGTCCTTGAGCACTTGGCTTTGCCTCAGATTAAGTCCAGTTGCCCAGGCTGGCGTGTACCCATACATGGGCTAAATGAGAACCACCCGTAACACCTCCTGTCCTCCCTTCTCCTCTCCCACACAGGTTCATTAAGGCCTTCCTTAGCAAAAACAGGCTGTGTTTCAGGGGGAATGCCGAAGCGTTTGATATTTTCCACTCTGCGTGTTAAGGGCATTTACAGTCGGCGTCAGACTGTTCCATCAGTCTGAGGGAAGCACTTTGAAGTGTTTGTGGTAGAGGCCACATGTGCAGTCAAGATGTGCCGCTGTGCTGCACTGGGCTCCCCAGCTTCAGCTCCCTTTTGCATTCCCAGCACCATGTGACAACCAACAACACAGCTTAACCCTTTCGAACCACTTTTGTTTGTTCTGCTGGCAGATGGGGGAGCGGGGTCCTTGTCCCCTCCTGCATTTGGTAGCCATGCCTGTGGCCAGAGTCCTTTGTTTTTGAGAAGCAGCAGCACAGTTTGGGCAAACACGATGGTGAAGGTGATGGGATAGAACTGGGAAGCTTGGAAGCTTCTGGTCCAAGTGAAGGATCTGATGCTAATCCCCACACATGCTGCCAGAGGTCCTGCTTTGATGATGAAAGTAGCATCGCTTGCCACAAGCAGCTGTGGAACCACCTCCCACCCTCTCTTGTCCTGCAGCGGAACTCAAGAAGCCACATGGAAGGAATCCTAGTAGCTGTGACACACCAGGGATGTCCACAATGACATTACTGCCCATCCCTCCAGCATGACAGATGGCACGTGATGAAATGGGCAGCACTTGAGTTGGGTGACTGCTGCTCAGGGACCTCTGGGCACAGGGTGAACAATTGCAGCTGCTTCACCTCAGAGGCACTGGTGCAAGCCTGGCAAAGTTTTGAGTTCTTTGCAGGGGCAGCAGTCAAGGATGAATCTAATTTCTTTGTGCAGGGCTTGCACAGTAGTCATGTAGCACTTTGCCATAGCTGCAGGCTCTAGGCTAATTTCACATGTCCAGAAAGTGCCCTGAAAGCTTGTTTTAAAATGAAAGACGGGGATCAGCAAGCACAGCTGCTCTTTGAGGGAAGGAGGGTAGCAGTCTGCCAGCCACATGCCTCTCCTTGGCTCCCTAAAAAGACTGCCAGGACAAAATGGAGAAATTCAAGACAGGGTGTCACTAGCTGATGTCTGTGATTCTGTGATTCCTTGGTGCCCCAGAGGCACCCTCTCCCCTGGTTCTCTGCAGCCCCTGCAGGCAGGAGGAGAGTTAGCTTCTCCAGAAAGCCACCTGCCAGACTTCGGTTCTTGCCAGTGGATCTTCCATCCTCTGTTGGGAGACCCGTGACTGTTTGTTGGGAGTTGGGCTTGGCTAGCACCTTTGGGAGTCTCATAACATAGAATCTCAAACTTCACCACCCCACAAGCCTGTTTCTGCCTGGGGGTGAGCTGGAGCCTTCGTGGGGTGGTTTTAATTCTGAGCAGATTCCTAGTTTGATCTGCACAGCCTGGACCCACTGCAGTGATAAAAAGGACATAGAAGGCTGCAGGGGAGGAAAGAGCACCATGGAAAAGGCAGAGGCCTTTCTGTGCAAGCTCAGATCTCAACAGCTATGAGCTAAGGGGACAAGGATGTGAGCTGCAGAGAGGCAGCTCCCACCCTTTGCTGCTGCCTCTAGCACAGCAGTGGTTTTCAGGGGCCAACACATTGCTGTCCCATTCACTTGACCTTGCATCCCCAGGACAGGGAGCAGAGCTGAGGCTGCAGAGACTTTCCTGGTGATGCCACAGGTTTGCCATGACAGCATGGATCTGTGACAGAAATGCTGTTCCGGCAGCTGCAGTGTTAATGCATGGCACAGAAACAATCTTCCTTTTCAATTACTGCATTGCAGAGGGTGGAGGCCTGGGGGAAGGGTGTCATTGTACTTGCTCTTGCTTGGCAGAGAAAAGAAGTCTTCTGGGCCACAGCTTCCTAGAGAAGTTGAAGCCAAGTCATTATCCAACATAACTGAGCTCTCCTCCTTCCATAGAACACCCTTCCCTGCAGTTAATTTGAGTCCCGGAAACCTTTGCCTTCCACCCTGATTTCCCAGCCCCTGGTGAAGCATCTGACTCAACCCACATCTCTCTTGCCACAGCTCCTCTTTACTGAGATGAATGACTGTCACCCAAGGAGGACTGCACTTTTCAGACAGCCCTGTTCTTGCTTCTGTGTGTGTGTTCATGTGTTTTTGTGCTAACCTGGCACCAAGAGGAGAAATGACCTGAAGTTACAGTCTGCTCTGACTCACCAGACCATTTTGAAATCCTCTAAATCTGAAAGGCCAGAATTAGACATCTTACTCCTGGTGTTGCCCCTGAAGTACCAATCCTGAGTACAACCTCATAGAAGTAGAACACATCAACAAGACTTCAGCTTTCCAAACATCACCTGCTTAGCCCAAATTTGTCTCTGGCTTGGTGGTGAGAAGGGGATGCAGAATGGCTACCCCAGGTGGGAACATCTGCCCGAAACAGCCTTGCAAATGCTAGACAGCTGGAGTAATTGCTGAGCTGGCTGGAGCTAGCAGACCCATGCTGGGCTGCCTGGCAGCCTGTGATGGTTCTACATGGTAGAGATTGTCTTTCCTGCTCCTTCTTGCTGCTGCTCACCAAGGGGCTTCAATGCCAAGCTGAAACAAAGCTGAAACAGGGCAGGTGAAAGGGGCTGGGTGGGTTTTCAGGCCAGTTTCCTAAGGAAACACAACTGGTGCCCTAACCCTCTACCTGGGTTTCCTAATCAGTTTTGAACAGGTTGGTAAGTTTTGGAATCTGTTTGGTCAAAGGGGCAGGTACCTTGGGAGCAGTAAATTAATGACTTTCCAGGGCAGAGAGATCCAAACTGTGGGCCCTGCTTTGCTGGAAAGCTGAAGAACCTCACTTTCATTGCACTTCAGGAGGAAGTAAGTAACCACTTGCTCATAGCTCTGCTTCAGTGCTAAGAGGGGGCTGAGTTTCAAAACTTAACCCAATCAGTAGGTGTGGATTAGGCATGTCATATCATTCTTGTTCTGACACTAAGCTCGTCAGGGCAGGCATCAGAGCTTACTATGGATCTGCCAAGAGTTACCTGAGTCACACAGATGCAGGGATGGAGCCCCTTTTGCACTCCTGACAGCAACCCTAGAGCAATTTGGGAGCAGATGCACAAGCCCAAGGAGCAGCCCTCAGCCCAAGGTGGCTCTCAGTGCTGGAAGAGAGCAGCCACCTGACCTTAGTCCTGCCCAGGGGTCTACAAAGCCTTCCAAGTTGATGTTGTTGACTCAGTGTAAGCCTGATGACCCCAACCCAATAAAAAGCAGAGACACTAAGTGAGAAGAAGCCAGTCATGCCTACAGTGCATTAGGTTTTCTGGTTTGAGGGATCTTTCTGCTTTGCCTTGTTTTTCATTTCTGCCGGAATTGATACCTGGAGAAGCAGCTAGTATGTTCAGAGTTATTTTTCCTCTCCTATTCCCCACAGGCCCCTCTGCTCTGCTGGCAAATTCACAGCTCCAAAGGCAGGTGGATTCCCTGCCATCTTGCAAACCCAAATGAGACTGATTTTGTAAGACCTGAACATGCCATGGACCCCAGCTGTCCTTCATCCACCCTGAGATTCATCCCCATCAGCACACCAAGCTAAGGATATATGAAATAACTGTGGTTCAGGTCATGGTTGGGGAATGAAGACAGCTTCCACTTTCTGTGCTCATGACAGACTGTACCTGCTCACAGCCCCAAAGCTGCATATAGCTGTGCAAAGTCTATTCAGAGCAATATTCCACCCTTGTATAAACCCTTTACTCAGAGGATCACAAAGTTGCTTATTAATCACCACCACAGTCCTGGGGAGAAAGAAGAGACACAGGGGAATAACCTTTTTTGCTATGGAGAAGGTGGACTTTCTAGGGTGAAACATGCATGTGACAGAGGAGAATAGTGCTGCTCAACATAGCACACCAGCTAGAAATGAAATGGAAGGAAAAGAAAGGAGGGAAAGTCATGGTGAATGAGAGGAACTAGAGGCAGGAATGGTGTGATTAATCACACTGAAACTTGGCCAAGACAAAGGGTGAAAGGTGCCATGTGATTTTTATCAGGCTCTGTTAGTGCCATGTTTGTACCCTGGTGGTACAACAGGCAACACAGCATCCCAGGAGAATGGGCTGGAAGGGGTGGCAGGATCAGTACTCAACTTAGGGGGTGGAAAGGGCCAGGAAAAACTCCCAAAAGCCACAGTGTGATTTGGCTTCTTGGACATTACCCACTGATGTCCATCAGGCCTTGGGCAGATTTCTGATGGCAGCAGCTCTGCTGATTCACCAGCTGTGAAGTGCTTGCTCCTTGTGACTGTAGGGAGATATGGCTCTCAGCCCATAACGCATGACAGGGTTGTCATCTGCTGTTTGTGCCATGCACACACACACCCCCCTACTTCTTGCATCAAGGTGCTTTTTGCAATTCCCACTGCTGAATTCGTGGTGCTTCAGGCTGACAAGACAAAAAGGCATGCCTGAAGCTTTATTTTCGCCTGTAATCTCTGTACCTTGAACTGCCTACATCATTCAAACCTACCTTTCCTTCAGAAAGGTCCTCAGCTCAGCCATACCTCCCAGTAAGCTGCACTTGCAGCTGATTTGCACAAAACCAGAGGCAGGCACAGCTACAGAATCCTCACTACTGAAGAATCTCAAGATGTTCTACAAGTAACCCAGAAACTATACTTGTAAAAGTGGGATTATCTGAAAAGCAAACTCTACACAGCTGCAAGATGTACACATCTTGCACCAAAAGTGAAACACCCCAGATTACAGTACTGGCAAAGAAGAAAAGGTGGCTAAGAGCTAGTTTTCACTCCAAGATTTCATGAGACTTGAATTTGCCAGTCCTTTCATTCCAACAACTCCTTTCAGAGCAGATAGGACAAGAGAGAATGATCCTAGCAGGGACTGGCTGTGCTGTGTAAACATGTATCATTTTGCAAATGCTACCAAATCAGCTCTAGATGATGACAGGAGGAAGGATGAGATTCTATAATTTGAATAAAACAAGAGCTCACAGTCTTTTTTTCCCAGGCACTGATAGCTCTAGTAATTATCACCGCCAGCTCTGCCAGCCCTGTGCCTCTGTCCAGTCCACATACCACCCTGAGGTGGCTTTTGTATCCTTATTGCAGTGAAGTATTTTATCCCACTAGGGTTTATTATTCTTTTATAGACTGAAGGGCTTCAGCCTAATCTTTCAACAAACAAAAGGAATCTTTCAACATTTCAATGCTGTTGTAATTGGCTCCAAAAATAGCACCCTCAGAGCTGCATTTCTTAAACTTCTCAAGTCCAAGGATTAACTTTTTTTCAGAAGAAGAATAATAATCCAAAGACCAACTTGTGTATTTTTCATGTATCAAACCAAATAAACAGAAGGTTAACATTTTAAAGTTAATCTATAGTAGCTTTTATTTTCTCCCACTTTGTCTGCATGCTTGCTTCTGTGCTGAAGGGAAGGAGAGGGAGTTTACTATTGTTTCAGGAACCACCACCACATGTTTTATAGACCACCAAAGGCCCATGGATCACAAGTTTAAAAAACACTCTTGTAGAGATAAATGGGCTCATTGCAGGAGGCCCTTCCTCTCTGCTCTTCTTTACAACTTATGCTGCAGCAGACTGCCACATTTTGTCTTTAACTCCTTTGCTTTGCCCACTGAAGGGCACTGGCTGTCTCCCCTTGGGACCAGGTGCTCTGCACTGTTCAGTTTACGCCGCCCTGTCCTTGCAATTACTGTGCCTTCTGTTTATATCCCTGGATCCGTGCCATGCTACATGTACTCCACCCATGTCAGTTCCATGGCAGAGTACCATTGCCCAAGGGATGCAGAGCAATGCCAGCTGATTCTGTGTCTTAAAAAAGACAGTACGTGTCCTTTTGGAGAAGATGAGCTGTCTCCACTGCTTCTCTGTTATCGTAAGTGGTGTTTCCTGCCAGGAAAACTGGCCTCAGTGCAGCCCCCATCCACAGCTCTCTCCAAATTTTGCAAGCAGACACCTTGGCACCTAGAGCTGCCTTTGGGCTCTGTTAGTGTTGGCTGTCTGGGACTGATAGCTTCCATCTTCCTTCTCCTTGTTTCATTAACTGTCACGTTGGGGTTTTGATCTTCCCTGGAACCCAGCCCTACCCAAAGATTTACTCCACTGCAGTGCTCCATTTCACTTCTCTGCCAGAGAAAGCAGTGCAGTTGGTTATGACCAAGGTAAGGAAACACACCAGATGCATTCAGGATATGGTGTTCACATATTGTACTTTCATAAAGGTATAGCAATGGAAACATTCCCTATTTTGATTGTCCCAAAGCCACAGGAAAAAGGGAATTAAGGGAATTGATATGTCTGGGCTAGATGCCAACTCTGATTTACTCACATTTTTACACTGATCTGAAAAACCTTGGTCAGAGATGGAAAACTTTTATAGAAGACATGAACCAAATCAAGCTCTGCAAGTGTTGGTATCCAACTAAGAGCTATCTCAGCTGACACAGTCTGAGAAACATCAAAACAAAGGAACAGGGAATCAAATCCTCAACAGCAACTCTGTAAGAAATTTCTCTTCCTACAGAGGGTTTTGACATTCCAGCATCACCACAGCTAACACTTAGATTTGCAGTCTGTCTTCTGACCACAAAGTGCCTAAGGTACCAGGACACCAGTGAGTTAGGATGTAGGGGTTGGCTTGGCTCCTGGAAAGAGGATGTGCTTTATCATCAGATCCCAGCATGAATTGGTATAGAAAGGCACAGAGCGGTCAAGGCAGAGTGGTGAGCCCAAAACAGGGTTGCCTTTGGAAGCAGTATAAAAAGAAAATATCCTTGCTAACATAACCTTGCCTTCTAATTTAACCTTCATGTTCCCTCAGAGAGTGCAAACATGCCTGAACATGTTTTAGGCACAGCAACCCACTTCGGCAGACTCAGATGTAGTGTAAGTCCAATTAAAGCAAAATGGAATGAAAGTCCCAAATTATTTCAATGTGTCAGAGTGAGGAGTTTGCAAATCCACTGTTATGGCAAAGCTGGTTTGGGAAAAATCATTTCTGTATAGATTCCATCCAATTTTGCAGAACTCCATGGGAGTTTTGCCATCAACTGCAATGGAATAAGGATCAACAGGTATGAGGAAGCTTCAGCCATTCATTAATTAATTGTGCTCTTATGTCCCAATTTTGCAATGAATTTTCTATAAGAAGATCTCTGTCCCTGCAGTGGTGTCCAGTGAACTTGTAGCAACAAGGTCTAACTGCAAGATCCCATCTGACTGTCCAGAAGCCCTTAAGATCATCTATCTGCATTAATCTTGCTGAGACTGAGTTTGATCAGGAGCAGAGTTTGAGGAAAAGATCTCATTACATATCAAGCTGGAGGGTAGATCAAAGCTTTTTTTTTTAGCTGATGAATAAAACAAAACAGAAGTAACACTGTAGGGGAAGTAGTTTGCATGTTTGTGATAGTTCCCTTCTTTGGGAAGGTGAGTACAGAAACCACAACATTATTACTACTAAAACAACCAAACCAAAACTCAAAATTAGGTAAAACAAAATATCATCCAGAATTCTTTCTCTCATTAAAATTCCCAAATACCAGACAGTGGGCATGAAGTGTTCTGCCCACATCACTCACTACCTGTCTCTGTTCAGAACAAGGGAAAATAGTAAAGGTACTTTCCTGATTTATGAAGCATGGGTGTTTTTTACATGTATTTGAATATTAACAAGACCCCTAAAATTCTGGTAGCATAAACTAGATTTACACCAACACAGTTTGCCACCTCAAAGATGTGCCCATGATTCCCCCGAGGTTTTGCTCTGCAATTGAACTCTCTGGTCTCTAAAGCTTTCTAACACAGAGTTACCAAAGGGCAGATGCTGGCATGTTTTTTTAAACTCTGTAGAAAGCTATTTGCTCCCTAAATGGAATCTATGTCTTTCAGCTAGAAAGTTTGCTTGCAGTACAAAATACTTTTTAATCACCTCTGTTAAATCTTTCTACTTCATCTCATCTGGTTCCTATGGAAGTCTCAAGTCTTCCAGAACTGCAAATTCTGTTTCCCAGCCAATGTTAGGCAATCTGGTATTTTCCACTACCTTCTGAGATAGTATTTGCATATAAATACTGTTCACATCTCAGAAAATCTATTTGGAATTATTCTTATTATTCATTATACTGGAGACCTTCCATGTTTCCACATCCAGCTGGTTTATTTTTTTTCCCTTTCCACATAAGCTCAAAAAGATCTCCCATTAAACCTCAGCTCCTTTTTTTTAACAGGCAGTTCTTCTTCACAAGAATTATTTTTATATTTAAAAAGTCAAAGAAATATAATAAAAATTGACAGCTTTTTGGCCAAAAGAGCCCTTCCCACCTTTGATCCACGGGGTGGCTGGTGAGGTTATAAAGCTTGCAGTTGGTCTGGAGAACTAAAAAACTGGTCTTAAAACCTCTCTATTGATAGTTGAACAATAAAAGTGTAAAGTGCACCAAAAAGCTGTAGCTTATTTGCTGCTACATACTACACCTTTCACAAGGACACACTGGTGATACTGCTTATGCACTCTGTCGTGGGTGGAGAGGCTAAACCGATTACAGGCCCATGGCAGACGTTCCTTATTATCCCCTTTTCCCCCCCAACTGGAAGAGATAGGGGACAATAAGGGCAGAGAGGCTTCTGGATTGGAAAGTAGAACTAAAACTACTTTAATAATAATAACAATGTTAAATGAAACATATATAAATATATACAGGACCCAAACACCAAACCCAACTCCCCCTTTTTATGATAATTACATCACCACCGAAGTTGCAAACGTCCCGTGCTGAAACGTCCCGGTGCTGGCTCTCTTTCCCCCAGCCCAAGCACGAGTCCAAACAGCTAGCTCCTGGTAGCAAACCCACACCATTCAGCTACCTCCAAGCACCCGGTACAGACTAAAATCCCAGCCCCCCACCCAGGGTCCCAAAAACCCTCTGATTTCCGTTTCCCCCTGGGGGCAAGGTCCTTACTTAAGATTCAGGAATTTCAGGTTTTACAGGGGAAGTTCAGGTAGCTCTGGCAAGGTGGTGGTGGAGGAACTGATACTGAATATGATGTATATGGGATGGAATACTTTTTAGAAAATAAAATCACTGAACAGAATTAATTCTGTTCTAACCCAAACCAGGACATTTTAACCCAAACCAGGACAGCACTCACTGAACTTCCTGGGCTTGTTGCTAGTGCGCTTTTTTACCTCTTATTTTTCTCTGCCGTCCCCCTCTCCCATCTCAGGCTCCACCTCACTGCTGTGTACGCACTTAGGATGGCACTTTCTAGTGTAAAACAAGCCTGAAACACAGGAAGAATCAACACTATCCTTTAGGCAGTGCAATAGCAGGGCATGACTACAAATGGAGAACAGAAACGTCCATGCAAGTGATGTGCGAGCCTCTGCTTCCAAGTCTTGTGAAGAACCCTCTTTCACCTGTACTTGGAAGGAGGACCCAGAAAGGGAGGTGCAGTTGGAGCAATCTGTTTAGCCTGGGCAATGGAGAAAGCAGCAATATTCTTGCACTCCCCTATACTGATCCCTTCTGAAAATCCCACTTTTTGTGGACTCTGTCCCAGGCAAGGAGCAGGCAGAACACAGCACCAGATGAGAGCCGCATGCTGAGATCAAGTGGTGAAAATCATTTTTGTCTCTGCATCTCTCCTGCAGGGCACCTGAATACCAGAGATTCATGAGCATTTCAAAGCATTTACTTTCTCAGCACTATCGTTCTTGAGATTAGCATAGAAACTTAACAGTAATGTAAATTTCAGCTGCCCTCTTGTTACCTCATCATGCACCTTAGGATTCTTCTGGATCTTCTCAGTTGTTGACAAAGAAGTTCTTCTCCTTCAAAAGAGCAGAAAAATATAGTTTGTTATTGTCTTCACCAGGCTGTGAGATATAAAGAATTCCTGAGAAGGTCATCTCTTTTATCCCTTTGAAGCAACTACAGCACTAGCCAAGAGCCTCTCTCTTTTCAGCTGCTTCATTAGGAACATTTTGGCTTTTTTGAGGGCTTGTGCAGCTGGGAGGTGGATTAAACACTGATAGAAAGGGCCATCAGTCTCTGAGTTTTGAAGCCATAACACCCATGGAAAGAAGACCTGACATAGATGCTAGGAGTCATGGGGGAACCTTCTTTCAGAGGAAATGGAGATGCACTGGGAACCTCCCAAGAGTGCAAAAGAATGCTTCCAGACAGTCAGGTGGAGCAGCTTGCTGGTTCCATCAACCTGACAGACTTGGCAAGCTCTCCTGCTCTATCTGGCCAGGATCCTGGAGCCTCCAAAGCCAAAGGCAGAATTACTAAATGATTGGGAGAAAACAGATAGCTGCATAAGCTTATACACAGTGATACACACATATGTGTATCCATACACATGCATTTATACACATCATGGAGTAAGCAGAACTTCCTGTAGTAAGCTTGCAGGATATATGAGCTCCTAGTAGGACTTAAACTCCTATGCCTTATCCTATAATGACTAAGCTGGCCTCTGTGTTGGGCATATTAACTCTGTAAGGGAGCTCTGACATCTTCTTGGAAGAGATTTAAAGATGTATTTGTATTAGCTTTTGTGGAAGAAATACTGACTAAAAGCTCCTATCTGAAGCTTGCCCTACAGCCTCACATTCCCTGGGTTACTCTGAGTCTTCAAAGCCTTTCTGGAGCAGAGGCCAAATACCACTTCCAGATCCAGTCTGGGTGCCAAACTTGCCTGCTAGGATCTTGACTTCTTCAGTCCACAGCAGAGTTCCTGCTTATATCAGCAGTAGCTGGCCAAGAGAAAAAGAGAACAATACAGCTTTATAGATTAACAAGATTTCAATTTACTATAAACTATGTAGTATATAACATGGCTCTGAAAAATAATTTGTCATTCTTTGGGATCCTTGCTTTTTCTTCTCTTTCTCTTCCTTCTCCACCTTCCTCTTTTCACTTTTCCCTTCCATTCCTACTTTTTTACCTCCTTTTATCTCTCCTTTCTGCACTTTATACTTTCCAGCAGATCCTACTATGTTGTGATGGCTACACTCCAATCACTACCTCTATGTTATCTGCTAAAATCACTGACAACAGAACATCTAAGTGGAGATATATTCCAGTGTCCTGGAAAGGGATGGAGAGAGCAATGAGAACAGGACTTGAGGGGTAGGATTATTAGGATATGCAATGATTGCTACAGGCAGGAAAGGCCTGGTGTGCATACATGGGTACAGGCAAAGGAGAGAGCTCACCCCCAGCAGTGGCCAAAAGAATTCTCTACAGCATTTCTTCCTGGAACTGTCAGTCCACAAAAAAAAATATATTTCATAGTCAGAAGGAGCAAAATAAATAGAAAAGTGTTTCATCTTTAGGGTGTTGGGTATTTGATGTGATCTGGAATGAGGGTGTGTATACATGTGTGCATATGTCACTGTTGTTATTTCACTGCAGAGTGCCGTTATGAAAACTCTCTTCCCATTTTGCCTAAATACTCCTTTGCAGGCATGTGGTCACCAGTTTACAGAATATTTACTGTTAAATGCCTCAGTTTTTGCAGACCCAAATTTTCTTGGTTTCATTCTCAGGACTACTTGGCATAACCAGAGCCTTTGCCACAGATGTCTCAAACTGCTCTTAGAAAACATTATCCTGACCAAAATTGGTGCTTTGACTGCTGTGAACTGCTAAACATCATCACAAAACAGCAACTAGACTGCAAGTTACTTACAGTCTTTGCCTCTTCAAACCTTAATATTTAGGGCACATGGAAGAGTGTAATTATGGATACAATATCAGCACTCAGATTGCCATATTTGTTCAAACTCATCTTTGGTTCTCTTTCAAAGCCCAACCTTCCAGCTGACATACAATGTGCTACTCGCCTTACCTGCATGCCTGCTCAGGGAGAGAGATAGCCTTTTTCCACAACAAGAAAAAGCCTTGCCTAAATCACTCCAGAACTTCAGCCTCCAACACTCAGGAGTCAAAGGACTCCAGTGCTGAAAAGGCCCAAGTTCCCCATGGGCTGGACATCTGCAACACCAAGGAGCTGTTTCCCCCAAGCCAGGACCCAGAAGATTCCATCCAATCTAATAAAACTCGATTTACCCAGCTGCATTCCTCTTTAGCTACCACAAGGTAGCTCTTGTCTTGTGAAGGTCTTGTCCTGTCAAGATCATCTGACAAAAAAGAATACACTTTCAGAAAAGAAAACTCCCTTGAGCTCATCCCTTCTGTTCTTGTGATCAACACCAGCCTGCACTCCCCTTTGCTCTTTCCCAGTCATCCAGGACAACGGTTCTACATCCCTCATTGTGCACAATGACATGCTTCCACAGCAGAGAAGAAAGTACAAACACTTCCTAGTATTAAAGGTATTCTGCAAAGTATGGAAAACCTTCAGGATAGTCAGGGCAGAGAATAACAGACAGGATGAAACCCATACTTTGCATTCCTAAGGCCCTGAGTGCTCCAAAAAGCTCTGCAGCCTCTCCCCTTTCCTTGGGATTTGGTTGCCTGTGCTACAGGCCAGCTCTGACGCAGTGCAACTGCAAGCTGGGATCAGACTTCTGTGAAAAACAAACTGAAACAACTGCAAGCAGCCTCCACAAAGTCCTTCCTTCACATGGGAGTTGCCTTTAAAACCAGGCCCTAGCCCTTGGTCTCTGCCTCAGCTACCTTGTTGGTCTGCCTTTGCTCATACACCTTGTTGATCCTGATCCTGGATGTAGGGGGAGAGGTAATCCATATAGCCCCTGGAAGCAATCAGATCCAGGAGTTGGTGCCCAGCTCCTTCTTGCTGCAGTGCACTTATCCTGCTGCTGAACACCAGGATGGGCAATTTACACAGTCATGCTGGTCCCCATCACAAGTAGGTGATGATCTCATCCTTCAGTTCATCTTCTCAGATTGGAATTGACCCCAGGTAGAACTGCTCATGAAACAAGCAACCTTATGTCTTCTCCAGGACAGGAGTGATCTGAACATCAGGTGGCTGCAGAAGACACAAACAGGGAACTATGTCAAAGTAAAACTGCAATGAGGGTGCATTAATTTCACCCTCATTCTTCCTAAAATCACTGAGGTCTTGGTACCAACTTTATATTTTGACATCATGTTTCCTGTCTTCAAGATTTTCTGTTCAGCATAAAGTGATGTGAGAGCACAGAAACCCACTGTGAGGATTGGAGATAATGAACATCCTTCTAGAACATCTATTTCAGATCAGGTCTTGCATCTATCCCTCAGTTTTCACTTGTTGGAAAGTTACCCAGCCATATGTTTGCAATTAAAGTCTCCATTCCTCACAAGCTTATAGCAAACAATCTGCTTCACCTGGGTCACATCTCTAAAGGGAATTCCCCCAGACAGGATTTGAAAGCCATATTCAGTGGCAGCTCTGACACAGGTATTAGCCATAATGGAATCCATGTCAATTATGAGTTCATCCATTCGTTTTTCTATCCAGGCCTCCCACTCAAATTTCAGAGATCTCCTTCTAAAATGCAATTTGACCCATTTTGGAATGAAGAGAGTTCCTTAGTCACTCCATTTGAGACCAATTAGGCTGTTTGATTTGGGATCCTTTATCCCTCAACGTTCTTAGCTTGTCCACTCCAATAAATGTTGCAAAATATCCCAGTGCCTGAAATCCCTGCATGCTTCATGGACCCTATTTCCTCCTCAGTAACTGCACTCCCTTTACTCCTCTTTCACAGACCCGAGTCAATCACAGACTCTGGGGTTATTTTGTGTGTAGCAGCTCCATCTCCTTGAACTGCCCTTCAACTTTGTGCCTGTGGAGGCCTTGAGGATGAGGAGGCATGACTGACCCATAATACTTTTGGCTGGCTTAAGAGCTTGAAGCAATCTCTTTTTTTTGGCTAATGCACAATGCAAACATGTTCTCAGAGTCCTCTTTTAATCAACCTCACTGATTCCCTTCAAATATTGTTCAAGTCACAACTGCTTCTCTTCCAAACATCCAATGGACAGCCCAGCCAGCCCATGAGTTTTTGTGGAGAAGTACAGCTTCCAAACTAAGGAGCAAACACAGATTTTCAGTGATTATTGGAGTTCAAAGCTTTCGTTTCATACGCCATTCCCAGAGGTTTCCAGCCCTTCATGTCCCTGTAGTGAAAGTCAGTGGTGTGGATTCAAGGCTGATAAATGGGAACAAGGTTGCAGGCTGTGGGATGACATCCACCTGCTTCAATTCAACAATCTTTAGAAGTTATCCACATGCTCCAAGCCAAAATACTCGAAAGGTTTGTGAAATCAGAGTGCACCCACAGTACAGAAATAGTTTAAACCTAATATAATGTAAATCATTGATTGAGGAATGAACATCAGCACATATTTAACTGTCATCACAAAGAAGATGGGTTTCCTCATTAGGGACCCAGATGAATTCTTACAGTAAGTCCAAGACCTGTTAAAGGAGAAGAAGGGCTAGAATTGGCTCTTCCCTCTTGAGCCTCCAGGAACAACCCTGAACTTTTGGTGAGGAAGCTTTGTTTCAAAATCCAAGCCTGAACCTGACTCTGAAGTTGGCTGCTCACCCCCTCATCCACATGGCAAACCTAGCTCTGCTGAAGGCCTCCACAGCCTTGTGCTACACAGGGAATTCAAAACCCAGATCTGGATTTTTGCAGGCTGGAATCATCTCTGACTTTCCCAGCTTCAGAACCACAATTCTATTTGCTTTATGTCACTTGCCTGTTTGCTTTTGGGGGAAGAAAAAAATATTTACAAAAACCCAACCAGTAACAATCCAAAAGACAGCAATGTTGTCCCAGCAACATTCCTCCTCATATAACAAGGAAGAAGACAATTAAGCCCAGCAGTACCCACATCCTTAGTCCTTTAGGCCTCACAGCATTTTCTCCCTCTTTCTTCTGTCTTTGTTTTGGGGGTTTTATTTCAATTTTTATCACTTTGGCTCATGTTGCCTGAGAGGCAGGGGACCCTGGTGGAGTCCTTGTAGTGTTTACTCAAGATTGGAGCACACCCAAGAGGTGGTTTTCAAGGCCCCTGCAAGCCTCTGAAAGCCCACACTGTGTGTGTTATGCAGAGGGGGGTGGCTGCTGCTGGTTCTGCAGAACTGTCCTTGGGGACAGGATTTCCTGCCAGTGACGGAGAGGTGCTGGGAGTAAAGTGCGTCATCTTCACCCTCTTTCTTTGTTGGTTCCACTCAGGCATTTGGCTGTGGAGAAATCCTTGTGCTGCAAGCTAGGCTTTCCCCTATTCTGGATGTTCTCCAGGCTCCCAGTAGTGCATAGGAAAAGTGTTCCTTAGATTTCCTGAGCCTACACTGCTGCATCCTTCTTGGGCTCTCCCTGCGCTTCCTGAACCCAGGAACCCTGATACCACCCCAAGGAAACCAGACCTCCAGACCTCTGTGTTTTGCTCATGCTACTAATCAAAGCACACATATGTCCATCCCTGCAGCCTCTAAGTTGGGGATCATCTCTTCAGAGACACAACAGTCAAAGCCCAAGACATGCAGGCTTTACAAATTTTTTAAGCACAGTTATTTTTAATGGTAGGTTGCATAAAACTTAGAGATAGATCCAAACAAAGCAAACACAGTAGCCCATCTCCCTGCCCTCCTTGCCATCAGGATTCTTACACAACCACTTGAACTTGGGTCTAGGCCTGTGGACTGTCTAGAGTCATCCTCCTATGCAGAGCTTCTCCACACCAGGGAATCTGTCCTGCAAGCAGCTTCATGCTGTTTTTGTCCATTTTTAACCTGGGTGGTTCTTCAATGAATGCCCTCTGTTTCCTTCCTAAATCCTGATTCTCTGTTTCTTTTCATTGCCTTCTGCCTTCATCTTCTTCCTGGTCCTACATCTCACAAGATTTTGAGATTTTTTCCATGAATTTGAATTCTTTTGCTCTTCCAGAGTGTGCAAAAAACAATTTACATGAGTGATAAGGTAATATTTTGAAAATAAACTTCTAGTCAAAGTATATTGATAGATATATATATACAAGAACACATGTTCCACTTTGACACAGATTTTCTGAAACATTCAAAAAAATTAGAACCAAATACATTTCCTATTGGAAAATACAAAATTCCAGAACACTCAAGACCTATGGAAACAGAACTTTCTCCCATTATAAAAATGTTTAATTTCAAGAGAGACTGGCTTTTCTTTGCTTTTCTTTTCTCTAGACAAAATACTCCACACAGGTACTTTTTAATGTTTGCACAAAAAAAAATAACATGTCTTGTTTCAAAATCTTCTAGTGAAAAATATCCAGGAGGTCCCAAGGCTGGGTTCATTCCATGGTCACAATCCCTATATGGATGGTGGTGAGGCTAGTTACGCTTGGTAAGAGATACAACGAAGAGCTAACAAACATCCTTGTTGTTCTGTGCTTGTCCCAGCTTCCCTCCACTGCAGGCACCCCCCTGGCCCTCTGATCTCTTGCTAGGAGGGAAGGTGGTGTTTGTTATTGGTTTTGTACCAACCATGGAGCCTCATTTCTTATGCAGCCTCTCAGGACAACCCCAGGTTCTTATGTGTGAATGAAATATGGCTCTGCTGGTGCATGCTGACGGGCCCTCTCCATGGGCAGCTTGCAAGGAAACTCAGCCGTGGCATTCTGGCACCATTCTGAGCCCATTACCTCTGCTCCTGCTGCTTCTGCTTCCTCTGGCATTTTCAATGTTACTGTGGAATGAAGAGTGAGCCCCAGAAGAAGCACATGCCTAGAAACACGGCACTTGTCCTGCTGCTGCTAATAACTACTGACACTTGGTTTTCCACACCTCTGCATAGGTGAATTAGGCTTTCTTTGTTATCCAGAAGAGCTCAAGCCCAACCATTAGAGCAAATGGAAATCAAATTCTGGTGATATTTGAATCTGAGGCTTGAGTTGCACCTTTGAATACCGCAGTTTAAGCCTGTCTGCGCAAACAATCTTGGATCTCCTCCCACTGTGGTTTTCTACGCTGCCAAACTTCAGTGTTGAATCAGGAGGCAGGCACAAAAAAAGAAGAGACAAAAGAAAAAGAGAGAAAAGAACAAGAAATGTGACATGTTTTCACTCAGTTTCTTGGATTTGTTAGGCTTTCAGGTGCAGTTGTCTCATTGTGCTCTAAACTTTTCTGTAATCAGAAGGGTTAGGAATATAATCCCTCCAAAAAAAAAGAAAACTTGAGCTATATCACACACTACCAAGGGCTAGTGCCTCACAAACAGCCCCAAACCTGGTAATGCACCACTAGTTAGTAACATCAAGGTCTGTAATGTTTCCCCTCCACATCTGTGAGAAATGTTTCCTGTTTGAAGGGCAAACTTGCATTGTTGATGCGAAGAGGAGATCGTAACGCAAAAGCTGTGAAACACTTGTCAGCAAACTCTCTTTTAAACAGAAACCAGCATGCTGTAGCAAAGGTCACAACCATCTTGCTGAAAAACAAACTGATTAATGTCAGTAATATGTAATAATTAAAAAATACTCACTGAAGGGGAATGTGAGCTGTTCTTGACTTTGGTAGGCTATTGCCCAGCTAGACTGAAAATCTCTGAGATATTCTTTAAGGATGCAGCAAGGTACAGGGTAGTCCTGGCCTTTGAACAAGGCTCTATGACTCTATTGTAACAACAAAACCTCACAGAAGTAATCACATCTCAGCAAGAGCTCCAATCTCCTGGCCAGAAACACTAAAATTCTGAGCACTGCAGCTCAAATTTCCAGTCACCTTGCATCATCAGCCTGACTCTGCTCTCGCTGCACAATCAATCACTGGCAGTAGGAAGAACAGCCTTTGCACCCAAAAATCCCCTCTCTCACATATATTTCAGATTGCTCTAAAAGTCTTCTTCTTCAACTCATACATCAGCCTAACCATCCATTCTTCCAAAATTGTTTTGATCGTAATTTAGACTTTGTTTCCCAGCCATCAGAGACACAGGAGGAAAGTGGTCTTTGGTCATACCAGGCAAGAGTTTGGTTCAGAGCAGAACCCTTTCTCCACAAAGAGGCTCCAGCAACATCAGCTAATGCACCAAGCTTGAGCTCCTGATCTCACAAGTCATTGGGAGTTCAGTGCTTTCCTTAGGGAGAGGATTTCACACATTGTATTTAAGTTACCACTGAGTTCAAAGGCAATTCCTCTCAATGCTGGGTCTGAAGCCCTCCTAAAGAAGCCATGAGCTGTGCTAAGGAGACTCAAAAATCTCAGTCTTTGCAAAACTAGGAGGAATTTTAACTTAGTAACAAGTCCCTTAACAACTTTTGTTTTGGAAAGTATGAAAATGTTCCATATAAATTTTTCCAAAATGCAACCCTCAGGATACTCATGCTGCCCTGATGCCCAGAAATCCCTCTGCTCACCCCAGAGAAAGAAAAAAATGGGATGGCCTGTGGAGTGTCTGAAAGATGGCAGCATCCTCAAGCATCCCTAGCTTTGGGGTAGAAAGCTAAGCCCTCTTAGCCCTGTTTAGATCTCAGGTTCCCAGGGCTTCTTGCCAGGTTGTAGGGGGTCTAGCATCTCCGGGGGGGGGGGTTGTCTGGATTCTGGGGCAATACTCCGAGTTTCTGTGGGCTTCTTGTCCCACAGCAGGAGTGAATGAAACCCAGGGGCTCCAAGCCCTGGCACACAACACAGTTGGCTGGTGGTTGAGCAGCTGTGCTCCCACAGACTCATGGCTGTCTCTGGGCTCACCAACACAGAACCACTCTTGAGAAGGATTTCAGAAATGACGAAGGATGATTTCCTGAGAAGGAAAGCTTTCCATTAAAAACATCCCAGACAGTCCCCACCCTGAGGAAGCATGGTGCTCTGGCAAGGTGGAAAAATCTTCTGCCCAGCCCAGCAGCTACACCATCAAAGCAAAAGGCTCAGAGGCTTGCCCCAGAGCTGCCACTGGGCAGTCTGGGACCTTGTCCAGCTTACTGCCTACCAAAGCCTTGGGGTTAGCTATTGATTCATTCTGGCTCCCTCCATACCTCTCTGCACAGATGCTCCCTCCTAGCAAATGAATCACACCTTACAGTGAGGCTGAGAAGCCCTCCAGAGGTGCCTGTCTCTGTTGACTCAGAAAGAAGGAGCTTGCACATGGCTACTAATACTAACAGTTTCAGCCGAGGCTCTGCTGAGGGCAGTGGGCTCAAGCTATGCTGACCCCAGGGAGGACAGTGTGCCCAGCCCAGCCCAGCCCAGCCCAGCCCAGCCAGCCCCCAGTGTAACAGCTTTTTCCTGCTCCAGCTTTTTCACACCTCCCTGTTTGCCTGCACCTCAGCATGTGCTCACACATAAAGAGCACGGAGAGTGGGTGGGTCTCCCGATTACCAACAGGGCCAGGCTGGCAGTTTGTGCTCGTTGCAGATGGCCTGAATGTTCTCCTAACAAGAAGGAGAGCACATCGGCAGCATCAACCGTATAGGGATAGGAGTTTGCTTCACCAACCCCATAGCTATCCAATAACAAAAAATGACAGGCCAGGAACCCTTCCAGGCATGTCAAGTGGGTTTTTTAAGGCAACATTTAGACAGCATCTTTGCTCCAGGTTTTGATTTGAGTTGCTTTCTCAACCACGTACACATTGAAGCCTGGGACTCCAGCCCCCTGCTTGTGCAAGAACTCTCTTCTGTGTAAGTCCTAACGTCCATGCTGCAGAACTATTCTCCACTGTATGGTGGGCTCTGTACAGGCCTGGCAGAAAGAAATGGTACAAAATCTGTTGATAGATCATCTGTGGAAGGCCTGAACTCCAGCCAAGACAGATTAAAATAGAAGAAATTAAAATAGTTTTGTTTATGTGTGTGTTTTATGAAGGGAACATTTATATTTTTAAACTAAGAGTAATTGTATTCTGTATCTGAAATGGCATCTGAAAGTGATTTAGTGGAACAATGTGGTTTCTGATTGGTGCTTGAACTAGTTCCAGAACATTTTTTATAATAAGCATCATAAAGATCCCAATTATCTGATCCGTTTTCCTAACATGGTCAGAGAGGATATTTCCACAGAAACGGACTTTGGGGTGGGTTTTTTCCCCTTAATGGCACTGATCCTGCAAACATTTACATACACACTTAATCTTATGAGTAGTCCCAGAGAAGTGAACCAAGGCAGCCCTCAGCAGCAAAGCTAATCAGAGATTAAACTGCTAATGTTCAGATTTGCTAATCAGGTCAACCCAGAGACTTTCAGGGAGACGTTATCTGCTTGTTATTCCAAGAGCTGTTCACGATGCTTTTATGATTCAACAAAGGAGGCTTCACCATTACCAAAATAATTACTTACTCAAACAAGCCTGTAAAACTTAAAGACTGCCCCAAAATAAAAGGACACTTCCCCCACTCCAGTTTAATAGTGTAAATCTAGTGAAATGCATCTTGCTGCCATAAAATCAGTTCTGCATGCCTTAGAAACCATTGATTTACTAAGTGGGTAGGGAGGTCAGATCCTGCTAGGGACTCCGAGGGCTGAACATGCAGAGAGAAGTTTTAAATCTGGAAGTTTTGATCACCCACAGAAATGGAAAGCAGTTCATATTTTACCATGCAACTCCACTCTCCAGAATAAGACATGTAAAAACAACAGGCAATGCTACAGATTATAATGGAGCCATTTTGATGATCACTCAGTAAAGGGGATAAATAATGACCCTAAATCCCACTGTCTGTCTCAGGGGGCATTGTGCCCCCCTGCAAAACTGGCTTTACATTGGCAGCATCCATCCCCCTTGTGCTGGGACCCTGCAGGAGGGCTAGCTGTCACCTCCTGGGCACTGCCTTTCCCAGGCAGCCCTCACCAGGCTGCAAGCACAATGCCAGCCCTGCACAGCAAACCAGACCTCCTGCCATGAGCACTGCAGGGCAAGGCCAGCAATGGATCAGAATGGCAGCAGTTACATAAGGCTGGCAAGAGCACCAACAGGGCCTGCTACAGGCAGAGACAGAGACAGAGACAAGAGTCTCTTCCTTCTTAGAAACATCTCTTCCACTTTCCACCCCACAGAAAAAGCCTTTCTTTTCCTGACCTAACTGGCTTTGGCTAGGTCCTTCCTGCCACACACCACAACAGGGGAACCACAGGCCATTCTGGACACCAAATATCAGGTGTCCTTTTGTGCACCACCTCAGTTTCCCCCCTGTTTTGAGCAACACAACGTTTGATGTGCTGCAGAGGATAATTCTTTGCCACCCCAATATTCGCACATGTTAACTAAGAACCTGTAGATGTTGTAGTATCAAAAAGGGCTGTGTGTGACATCACCCTCAGGGTCCTCTTTCTCCACCTTGTTCTTGTCTGGAAGAAGGAAACTCTCATCTATATAACAAAAAAGAAATGTCCAAGAAGAAAGCAAGGGAGACTGCCAGGCAGTTGTCCTTGTTCAGACTAGCTATTGTTATGGGAGGGTGTGAGGGATTAAGCAGCCTGCTTAGCCTCATGCAGCAGGGCAGCCAGGGCTCCAGCAGTGGGTTTACATTTGCAAATGTAGGAAGAGGAAAACAGCTTTAAAAAGTGCCAACTGACCCAGGGTATGAGCTGATAGGGACCATAAACCATTCCTCACAACACTGTTCCATGCTCTCTGTAAACTCACGCTGAATCCTACTGTGGTTTTGTAGCACTTCACCTCTATCCCACACGCACCTCACCTATAAAGTGTTGTCGGATCAATCCAGGAAGGGTCTCAACCTATGTAGCTCCCACCACTAGGCAAGGGTAATTAGCTTGAATGTTTGGGTGGACCTGGAATTGTCACCTAATTGCATCAGCCACCTCGCTATCAGGCTGCCCCTGGTTGCTTGGCTCACATTCTGATGATGTGTGAACACAGAGGTGGCCAAAAATAAATTATAGAAGATGCCTTACTCCCCCGAGCACAGAGACTCTCCTGCCAAGAAATATTCTCACTTCTTGCTGCCTCTTTTTGTAGTGGTTTTCCTGAGACTGAAAACTCTCCTCCACTGCAGAAAATGCAAAAAAAAAATCTTGCTGACCTCAGCATTGAGTTTCATCTTTTTGAAGCTTTGTTGCGCCTCGAAGATAATTTATGAGGTGTCAGGATTTTCCGACCACAAATGTCTTGGACGAAAACCGCTTTTACACTACAGATGCCATGAAAGAGAAGCAATTTCAGTCTGTTTTTTTTCTACAGCACTGACTATGTCCACAATGAAGCACAAGTTCAGAGCTCCTGGAGATTATTTGTGTAAGAGTTGTCCAGGCCAGCGCTCCGCTGAGACTCAGGCTGGGTCTGATTCTCCACCTTTGCCTCATTGCCCTGATCTTCTCTGTTGGGAGGGGAACTCCCATTTCCTGGTGCTGTGCCACGAAAACATGAGCTTGCCAAGTTATTCTCTGTATGTGTGTATGCATTGAACGAGCCAGAAAGTACCAGAAGTAAAAAAGATCCATCAACAAACCACATTTTGCACTGTTCACAAGGATCCCCAGATTTTACTTCTGGATTTCTCTTCCCTGTGCTTTAGATTTTCGAGAGGAAAAAGGAAACCAACAAAAAACCCCCAAGAACCCAACGCAGCCACCTCTAATCCAGCATGCACCTCAGTCTCCATGAAAGTGTTCTTGGGACGACAACGGTATTTCCCTTGGCTGGGATGCCCAGCCTCCTGGCTCCTCTGCAGCTGCAGAGCTGTAGACATTCCATTGAGTAGTTTGCAACCCTGCCTGCCAGGAAAACCCAAAGTCTCCATGGAGAAATCTCAGCGGAGGAGTTTGATACTCAAACAGGGATGGAAAAGAAGGGAGTTTATGCCTCCCTGAGACCAATCCCTTCCCTAAAAAACAAAAAGAAAAAGAAAAAAAAAATGAAAAGGGATCATATTCTTACAGACACGGGCCCAAACATGCCAGTAGTCTTGGTGTACAGTGTATTGCTTTGTATCAGGATGGGCCCAAGCCACAGAGGATAGAGCCGAATGTCTGTTTAGGTCAGTGAGAGCTTATCAGTTTTGGGTCAGTTTTTTGGTCTGGAATGGAACTTCCAAAAGTCTGGGCACCCTTACATCTTCTGGGGTGCTTGGTTTGTCCTGGCTTTGAGATAGGAACCAGCTGCAAATGTAGACCTCCAAGCATGTTCTAGGAAAGAGGTTATAAAAGAGCCCCTTCTTGCTCAACACATTTATTCCCTGTGGGCCAGACTCCAACATCTTCATTAACACTGAGGAGAACCTCTCTCCAAGAGCAGTTACACTGATTTGAATGGGACTATTGAAGGAGTCAGCAAGTACCTAATGTCAGCAAGGGTAGCACCATCTAAGGGTCACATCTGTTTGCTTCATTGACATAAATGAGGTTTTTCTCCTTCCTGCTATTAGCCCACACTGCTACAGAAAAAGCACACTGGGTTCCCTTCATCCTGGCAACTCTTCAGCAAAATGCTGGTTGCAGATTATTCCTTACTGGTAACATGGTAAGAAGCAAAAAGTGCAGGACCTCAGCTTATGGTTCTAACAGCTAGAAAAATCCTCCTGTTATAAAAGGAAGCCATGACAAGAAGGTCACCACTCCTTCCTGAGCACTACTCTAGTCACCTCTTGTCCACTTTCTTTCCCAGACTGAAAAATGGTGCCTGCATGTGAAGGCAGAAGAAGGATGTTACTGCCTACCTTTGTGTAGCCATTCCTTCCTAGAGGTCATTCTCCTATAAGCCACAGTCATACTTAGTCACCTTAAATACTAAGTCTGCTGGTAAGGGACCACTCCTGTGATTGCTGGTAGAGGAAACTAGCCTTCTAGCATACTGCCTGAGATGGGCAGGATGTATCAGCCTCATGAACTGCTTGTCTTGCTATTGCAAGTACTGAGAGATCTCCAAAAACTAGCTTTGAAGTTTGGGCACTTAGACTATCAGACAACTGAATGAATCTCAAATTTAGGTTATTAAGTGTAGCTGATTAACATGATTTTGAAGTTGTGCTCCTAATTCTCATATTCATGCTTTTGAAAACTTCACTCACAACACCCAACACATGCATATTCATTTTCTTCTTTCCAGGACAGTGATCAGCTCTTGGCTTTACCTGTTTCAGAGCTGACTAATTGCAGAAAAGCAAAGCAAAATTTATCCTCTCTGGATTCTTACATCATTATCTCCATAACCACACCAAGTCACCTCCCAGACACATAACTAAGGTTGGTCACAGGTAGATTTCCCTCTTCTTCCCCTTTGGAGGTGAGGGTATCTGCACTGTGATGTCAATATCAATCATCATAACTATTTCCATTATGCTTCCTAAGAAAGAAGGCTACATAAACAGGGTGGTTGTGCCTGTAAGGAGAGACCAGCCAGTGTTAAGAGTCTCTTTCCAGTTATGAAGAATGCTAAACCTGCAGGCTAGCATTTGCAGGATAAATGCACGTGATTTTGGTAGTGTCAGCAATGACCTGGTACCTGACAGCTGTGTGCAGTGCTGCTGTGAGTCCAAATAATCCATTTTTCTCCTCAATGAAAACAGGGAAAAAGTCTCCACACTTAGGATAATTGGCTTTCTTCACCACTTACAGCAGTTAGAATGTTTTTTTAACTCATTTTGCATAAAACTCCTTCTTTCCTGCCACTTGTTTTTGGACTTATCTTACACAGTGTTCTCAGATATTACACATGGTTATCCAAGAGTCTGCTGCTTTTCCAGCAGGCACTTCAGGATTTTATTTGGGCAGCAAATTCTTCATTTTCCTGGTCTCCCTCAAAAAACTAACTCAACAATGTAGAGTAAGTGACAGACTGCTGTTTGTCAAGAAAGACCTTCTGGGAGAGGTGAAGAAGAGGATAACCTCTGCTCTTTCAGGTTCAACTCTGACTGGACAGATGAGCAGAGAACAGTTGCCAGTCCATGGAAGTACAAGGTCTGAAAAGGAACAGCTGACTTCTGGAAAACTGTTGGGATTATTGGCCATTTATAGGTTGGGAGGGAACATAAAGACTGGATGTGGAAGTTGGCAGAATAGTTTGTTTGCATACATTTCATATGCAGGAATGCTTTCTATATGAGCAAAATATCCTTAGGAGATGGATCCTGCTTAAAACTTGAGATCTGTCCCCACTTTACAGGAAGTGGAGGGAGAGGATTCCAGTGTTAAGTCCTGGCCTGATGCTCCCAGAGCACAAAAGCTTTGCAATACAAGTTCCAAGTGAGCTGGAGACTAATATGTGTAAACACAGAGAGTACTGAGGCACTTTTTGGACATGGAGAGCAGGTTAAGCTGTTTTGTAAGATACAACTAATGAAAGGCCATTGTTGCCCTGAGGAGAAAGGAAGGGGATTGTATTGTTTATGTATTACAAATGCAGCCACTAAGGCATAAACAAAGCAACTTGCACAAAACCAGACAAAGGAGGTTGCCGCAGAGTCAGCAGTTTCAACTCAGGTTTCCTGTGTCCCAAACTAGCACTTTAATCATCTTCCTTCTCTGTGAGAGAGAAACGAGTACCAGAGAATGGAGTTAGTCTCCACAGTTTTCTAGCCCAAAACAGAATTGTGTCCATTGTTGGGACTAGCCCCCTAGGAGGAATTATTTCTATTCAAGCTGTGTGTGTCACAGCCAGATAATGCACTGGGTGGTATTTCCCTCTCTTCCCTCAATCTTTCTCTTTTATGACCACATGACTTCACCCCCTCATGTGAGTGACAGTACCCATTAGACTAGACTCTGATGCAAAACAGCTGTGTGGAGAGAAGGGGAGGAAGGGAGTGGGGAACAGCAATTTAGAAAACAATTAAGAACATCAATTCCAATTCATTTGCCTGGCCAGGATAAGTAATTTCTAAGAGGTAACTTGATCTGTAGTGAACAGAGATTAAAGGCGAAGTCCATTATCTCTAGTTTACAGTCTGGAGGAATTTGTTTTAACTGGTTACCAAGGAGGCTGCATGAAAAAAAAACAAAAAGAAAAAGAAAAAAAGAAAAAGACAAAAAAGAAAAATAACTTTTGACTAAAAATGTCTAAAACATCCTCCTGGTTTCTTCTTTTAAAGGGCACGCATGGATTTATTAACTCTCTGAGAGTATGGTTGCATTGCATTGCTGGAGGAACTATTCAGCTTTTGAAAACAGAATCCTTGCCTGTAAGAGCTTAGAGATGGATTTTATCAAAACCAATCCTGCCTGGTTTAAACTGCTGTTAAGAGTTTGGTGTAAAGATAGACTAGAAACACGAGGCATGGGGTTCAGAAGCAGATTCGGCATTCTGCAGAGGAAGCAGCAGGGTCTGGAGGAGAACACAGTGAGCTGAGCACCAGAGAGCCTCAGATTTTCTCCTTCTGGCTTTGACACTGTCACACTCTCTGGCTGTGAAAGGCAATTCCCTGCACTGCTTTATCACTGCTGTTAATGAAACTATGGTAAAGTACTTGGACACATCTCAGAAGCGCTGTGAGACTCCATGGGTAGATACCCCAATGTTCCCTTGAATACTCAGGGTCTGAACCCAGGCACACCATAGCAAGGGGTTGTGACCCAGCAGACACCAAGTTTTCTCCTGTATTCATGTTAGCATCTGGGATGACATCAAAAAGTGAGTATGTGAGTGAGAGAGACGGTGATTCTCTACTGTGGAAACCCCACAATCCCCATCCACCTTCCTCATCTCTCAATACTGTGCCATACCCTCTGCATCTCAGTCTGCCCTAGCTCCACCCTGAAGGCCTTGATACCTCAGCTTTGTTTTGCAAAATACAGTGTTGTAAAGAAGCCAAGATGCCCTGCAACTACAGACCACTAAAATGCTTCTTAGACCATTGGAGTTAGTCACTTGGAAAGCCCTGATATGCTTGTCCTGAACGTTTCTCCTGGGAACCCAGAAACAGCAGCCTTTGTGCTTACAAAGGAACATAGATGTCACATGTGACTGGATCTGATTGTGAGGACCTCAGGAGTGGGGGAAAAGCAGACATGGAAAAAAACATCCAGGAGTCTCAAAATGAAGAGTTGGCCTTGGGCCTGTGTTCTCCCAGATGGACTCAGACTTCTACCTCTCCTGTACAACTTTGTTTGTCTTAGGGACAAACAGCATCACTGCCATCATGAAATGACCAGCCTGCACTTTATACAGCTGCAACCCTATTAGCTAGCTAAGATTCTGGGGTGATGTAATCACCTCAGTGGAAATAAGAGCTGAAGAATGTGATGTGACAAATATTCCCAGACCACCAAATAAATTAAAAAGTAGGCTCCCAGCCCAGAAGGGTTACCCTCTCAAATAAAGATGTCCAAGCCTACCTTCCTCTCACACACTTACCTTCTTCCACACCAGGAAGCTGAGCTCCTCACAGACTACATTACAGACCCAGAATGAACAAGTTCTTCCAGCATCCAGTTGGCATCTCCCATACAGTAATTGCTTTGGTATGGGCATTTGAGAACAAGACAGAACTGTATAGAGCAGAAATATTCTCTTTGCATAAACTTCTCAGTAGACTTACTTTTGTCTTGTTGCCAGCAAATGTATTTGGGGCCTCATGCTAACTTCACATATCTTTCATTAGAGGGGCATGGACAGCTTTTTCTGATAGCTACAGGGAAAATAGCTATGAGAGGAACTGAGAAACTGGAAAGCCTTCTGTAAGCACATCAACTCTGCAACAGCATAGGAGACTACTGTACTCCACCATCCTTCTTGTGACAGCCACACTTCCAAGGGTTGGAAAGGAATGGAGGGGAACCCATCTTGAAAACATGCTTCTCTAAAACAGGGGATACCATAGTAGATAACCTTACAACCTGAGGTCATTTAAGCAACACAATGCAGTGAGCTCCAGGGTGAAAGAGGGCCTGCTCCACAATCAAAAAACAACAAGCTATTGAGGGAATCAGCAAACAGTCAAAATTGGTTGGTTGAATGGAGCAGGAATTTAAAGAATACAGTCAGCCAAACTGGAGCATGTCCAGGAAACATGAGTTAACACCTTTTCTTCTGCCAAAGAACACCACTAGGTCTGCAGTGACAGTGAATGGCCAGAGCCTTGGCCTCACAATCTGCTCAAAAATCTGCAAGGTGGGACATGAACATTCTGTGCTCAGTTCAGGTCATAATTACTCTGCGGCACAAGACAAGGCACTCAGCTTTTCTCGGCTCCAACTCGTCTGTGTGCACAGCTCTCTTGGTTTTTATTTGCTTCCCTCCTGAGGCTCAGTAACAGTTTGTTAAATGACTGCTCCTCTTAAAAGGCAAGGTGATCTAGCCAGGGCAACGTATTTTTTGTCCTGCATAAACTAACCTTCTTCAGAGTCTCACTCATTAAGGCGGCAGCCTTGGTAACCCAAGCTCCTTTGATGGAAGAGGTAAGTGGGGAGGTTGCCAAAGGGAGGATTAGCTGATGGAAGTCTTGAGCTGCAAGGGTGTCTCATATGGATTTGTGCAGGATTTTCACCTCAGCTGCCCTGGCTGGAACTCCCATCCTACCATACCAAGACACTCTCCTTGCAAGTTCTGCTCTGCCTCTAGCAGTAGTGAGGACCTAGCTGAGAGCTGGTTGCTATCTGCCACTGTCAGCTCTCTTGTGGAGGAAAGGTACACAGTGTGTCAAAGAAAAGCTTGTCCCAGCCTGTGAAAAACGTACCTTTTGTAAGGGAAGTGGCAGCTTTGTCTAGGGACAGGGTTGATTGAGGTGACTACTCAGTGATCATCATGCTCAAGGGCATTGTTTTCCCCTCTACAGAAGGGATCACCATATGCTCCTGTCTGCACTGCACCCTTTGAGACCTATGAATCAAAGTGCTGTAAACTGCTTTACGCTTTTAGGCATCACTTTAAGTAAAACATTCAGAAGGCACTGCTCCAACACATGTTCCTAGGCTATGTGACAGGCAGCAGTTTCTCCCTGTTGCCCAGTCAAAAGGACTAGCACAATCCCTGGTTTTCTCCTGTTTATGACTCTGCCTCCTCACTCATCACCTGTCTGGATCTTTGATTTCTGCCACTGTGCTTCTATGGATACATCAGGCTACTTGTGTGGGACAGAAAGGAAGAACAATCTGCAATGGCAGGTTAGATCCACTTCTACATTCTCCAGTTATGCAAGAATTTTCATTTGGAAAGAACAACTTTCTAACCTTCATGGTGCAGTTAAGCCTTAAAGGGTGCTAACTGCAAACACAATATTATTATTTCCTAAAATCACAGAACATTAGGGGTTGGAAGTGACCTCGAAAGAGCATCTAGTCTACCCCCCTCCAGAGCAGGATTCCCTAGTGTAGGTCACACAGGAAGGCCTCCATAGAAGGAGAATCCTCAACCTCTCTGGGCAGTCTGTTCCAGTGCTCTGGCACCTGAACTGGGAAAAACATCATTATTTGAAAGCCATTCTAACAATGGGGTGTCTGAGGATGAAAATACTGCAGCCTGTCAAGTCTCCCATTTTCTACATCAAACATCCCCCTGCTTTCCCACCACCACCTTTGCAACTCATACATGCAATAAGGCCAGAGCTTCTTCTGGCTTCTGATCCCAGGTACTAGATGCTGCTCTGTCCACTCTCATCTGACAAGCCAGGGACAAAACTGGAGGGAAGCAAAGCACCCTATGCTGCAGTTTGTGTGGTGCCAGCTGTCCCAGCACTGCTTTATCACACAGGATTACAAACCCATCCATGGGTGAGTGTCCATCCTCCTGTCACAGGACCCAGTTGAGCAGGGTATAAGACTGTTTGTAATGTTATTGCTAAGAGGTTCCCTTGGGTTGTTTTTAGCAGAAATTTGAGTTGCTTGTTTTCCAGCAGAGGATCAGTTACAAAAACACCAAGCAGAGAGGTTTTTTTGAGAGTGGGGGTTCTGTTTACTATGCTAATTTCAGAGAAAGTTATTTGGAAGGAGGGAGGAAGTAATTAAATCCTTTTTTACCATGCTGGAAACCCAAATCCCCTCAGTTTACACATGTAAGAGCTCAGTGGTATGAACACATGGACTAAGGAAAGCTGGATTGGTTCCCTACTCTAACACATACAACTCTCTAAGGCCTTTCTTCCCTTAAGGTGAGATTTAACTCATTTAACATTACATATATGATCCCAGCTAAAGACCAAATCACTAATCAGCAAGGAGAGAATGGATATTCCTATTGTCAGGTTTGTCCAAGAGCATCAGATAGACTGAAGTCTTGCATAGGTACTGGTCTTGTTTCCCTGATTATTAGGCAGTTAGACTAAACAGCTGAAGTAAGGTGAGATTAATGTACTCTGCTTTCTGGGATTCCCACTTATGCAATGAAGCCAACTAGTCCTTCCCCACCTGACAGTGGAGTGGAAAGGTTCAATGTACTAGTTATTGCCATGTGCTCTGATGCTGAGATGCTGGAGGCCACGAAAGCCTGACTATATGGAGATCAGTCTACCTGACAAAGCAGCCACAGAAAGTAGTCCACTGATTTGAAAACCTTCCTGTTTGGCATATGCACCTGGCCTGGCTGTTGCATGGCTGGTTTGATCACTGCAATGAAGTGCTCAGCCATCTTCTGGGAGGTGATATTTCTCTCCTTGTACAGAATGAAGTCTGTTGAGGTAGACAGGACAAAGCTGCCTGTGCTGAAAGAGCCCAGAAAAAGAGATTACAGAATCACAGAATGTTAGGAGTTAGAAGGGACTTCAAAAGATCATCTAGCCCAACCCCCCTGCCACAGCAGGATTCCCTACACCAGGTCACACAGAAGAGTGTCAAAACATGGTCTGAATACCTCCAGAGAAGGAGACTCCACAGCCTCTCTGGGCAGTCTGTGCCAGGGCTCTGGCACCTCAACTGGGAAAACATTTCTATGTGTATTCACACAGAACCTCCCATGCTTCAGCTTACAGCCATTGCCCCTTGTCCTGTCACTGGGCTTCACTGAGAAGAGCCCTGACCCCATCCTCCTGACACCCACCCTTCACATATTTAAAAGCATAGATGAGGTCACCCCTTAGTCTCCTCTTCTCCAAAGGCAGGGTTTGCTCTGCCCATTGAAATCAGAATTACCACATACTGCAAACTGAAGGCACTATCAGACATTGGCTTTAGGGATCCACAAGACCCAAGAAGAACAGAGTGACAGGGACTGAATCCTACTTAAGCAGTGAAATGGCTCAGTGTAGGTTGAGAAAGTACTTGCTCAGGGTCCCTCTGCCTTGGCATCTGGACAGCTAGGGATGGTACACAGCCTAATTCACAAGCAGGGAGCAAGTCAGATGCCAGAGTGTCTCTGCAGACACTACCCAAACAGGAATCTCTTCAATGGCCTACATTTTGACTTTGGTAAGTGGTCAGGGTTGCCTTTCTCACCCAATCAAGGCAGCCTTAATACAGTACCTCTGGGAACTTTAATGTTTTACTGAATCACTTAGTTTCTCTTGATGACTGCTGCTTCAGAGTCTCAGTTGTTGGATCCCAGTGGGGATTTTCTTGATGGGGGTTTATTGACTTCTTGTTACCTTGAAGTTACTGCAGTGGCACGAGTCACAGGTAACTCCTGGAGTCTTGTTTATTTTATGGGTTGGATTTTTAAGAGTTTGCTGAAGGTATTCTTGATTTTAGGAGAAGCCACTTGTTTATTTAGCAATGCACTCATGTATTGATCCATAAATAAAACTAGTGTGTTATTTAATAAGACCCAACAGATGGTCAGCCCTGGGTCATTGGTATATCTCACTTAAACACCTAGGAATGACTTGTCTGGACACAAGACAGTTCTTCAGGCTCCTTCTATAGTTGAGTATATAGGTTAACCAACTCAGGAGGAAAGAAGCTTTCTGGAGGACCTGACCTTTCCCCAGTGACAACCATGGGAAGTCTGGACATTTACCTTAACCTCATATAAATGTCTCTTAGACATCCAAATTACCTGAGAAGCATCTCTCCTGTGATTATGTGCAGCCATGGAAAAGGAAGCCACCAGGTCATTAGGTCATAGCTGATCCCATGTACCACATTACAAAATCCTAGCATGACTGAGAGGCTTAAGATACAAGCAACCTTCATTCTAAGAGGCTAAGGCAGACCTGAGATGGTTTTCTATGTGGGACATGGCAAGTGTCACCCAAGGGATCTTGCCATGGAGTCCTGGGATGGAGCCAGGTTAAACAGGTGACATCCAATGTTTATGCATCAGTAACAGTTGCCCTGGCAAATGGTGCTGTACCATTTCTTTGTGTGGCTGAGGGTCTAGACTACATAGTGTTCTCCATTCCACTGCAGCAGATGCCTTGTGAAAAGCTGGCAAGCCACAAATAGTCCAAGGACCACAAGTCACCTTGGTCAGTACAAACTGTGTATATTACATATGTACATAGCTGTAAAACTGTGCACTGTGTGTGTATACACAGTCAGAAATCTTCCAAACAAAGATTTTGAAACTAGATCTGTGAGTTTGGGCTTTCTGGAGTTGAGGATGTTTGTTACTTTATTATTGAAGGAGTGGGGGAGGATTTTCAGGCTGGAGTGTTGCCCCAGCAGCAGTGGCAGTAGGAACTGAAGCTGCTCCCAGCAGTATCAGGCTGCATGTGGATGCAGAAGGCCACACAGAAAATGTTGTGTATTGCTTCATAGAGGGTCTGCAGCACTTGGGGCATGTGTGCCACAGTTTGGGAATCTCTGCTACAGGTCTGGAAGAGACAGTCTCTGAATCAGGATTTTACAATCACAGGGCACTGTCAGAGGTAAGGGAGAGGTGAGCAATCAGGCATAATGTGCCTACAAATCAGTTCAAGTCAGTGTAAAGTGGCACAGTTGAATGGAGCATTCAGAAGGACTTTGCTATTGCTTGGCTCTTTAATACATCTATCTAGGATGGGGTGAAAGCATGGGCCTGGCACAAACATCTCCAGCACAGGCCAGTTTTTCTCCACTGACTGCAAAGAAAGCTTAGACAAAGATCTTAGATGAGATGGCTATATTTAAGTGTCTCAAATCAAGTGAGATTATTTGTGCCTGATGCCTAAATCTCCCAAAAGGCTTTTCAAAGCCATGCTAATGCTAAACTTTGATTGAATTGGCCAGATGCTTTAGAAATCCCTCTAGATGCCTACCTCCACTGAGAGGCACTTAAATGCTTTCAAAGCTAGTCTCCTAGATAAGGGAGGAAATGTAGTCTTGTATGAAGCTGAGGTTCCTACAAGCCACATTTTCAGAGCTTTACAGGCACCCAAAGACCAAAGTATCTGTGAGCAAAGTCACAGTGCACTTATGAGACTCCTGCATCTTCAAATGCCTCTGAAAACCTTAATCTCAGGAGCCTGAAAAGACTACAGTAGGTTGAAATGCCTGCAAATTCAATGTTTTTGGAAGACAGATACAGAGAAGAGAGACTTTCCACTGATTTTATGTCTTTATTTTGCTGCAGCCATACATCAGGTTGTTTTTCCAGTGCTTTGAAAGGAACAGAACTTGTTTATGTTCATGAGCAGAGTGTTCAGCCTGAGCCCTCTCTCTCAGAAAATAGCAGGTTGGCCTAATAAGCAGGCTAACCACTACCATGCTGTTTCAATCTACTCCAAGCACAACCAGAGTAAGTTATGTCTGCCTGCAAAACACTCTGTAGTTCCTGTAGTGGCCTGATTTGTGGAGGTGTTAATCACTCACAGCTACCACTTAGGTAAAGCAGTAATGCAGCCCAGATTACCTTTCTGTGCCTCAGTTTCCTTATCCCAAACACAAGGACAACAAATGTTACAATGCCTAGGGATGTATAGTGTCATCCAAATATTGGTTTTTATGGTGATGATGAGAAAGTGAGCTTTGGTACAAATGTCTGGGAGTGCCTATTTGACATCAGTTGAAAGATATGGGGTTTTCTGTTTGTTTGAAATACAGTGTGTTGTTATTGGTCTCAGATAAACAGAATTACCTCCTCTTAAAATCAGAGGTAATCTGTTTCACTTCAGGGAGACGTGGTGATGTCCACAGAGAACAAATCATTTTTGGCAAGTGGAGGAGGGATTTTCTTGGCAAGTTGGAAGAAGTATCAAAGGAAGAAAAGAGGGATGAGATGCAACACAACTGGTTTTAATGAGATGCAACACAACTGGTTTTAATAATACATAACAGTCAAGTTCCTCTGGACAGGCCTACTGTCTGATACTCCATTGTAAACACTCCAGGGAGTCTGGATGCAGAGAATGGAAAAAATAAGTGAATGGCATAAAGGTACTCAGGGCACCCAGTAAGACAACTGGCAAAGCTTTTGTCAGTTGGCATTATGCAGTGATATATTGCTCCCATAAAGGTAGTAGCCTGGTACAATGGCTCTGAGTTTTAATGGGTGTTTGGTTATTGAAGTCCATGCCTTCTTCTGGTTTTGACAGTCATAGCTCCTCAGATCACACTGCATTTCTCTTTGACATTAACAGTGAAGATGCTGAATTGGTTGTAACAAGGATGCACTTTTATTCCCACAGTATAACCATCAGGGAGAGGGGAGACTCTCTTATTTCAAGACAGTTCAGCTCTGAGGTGGTCTGAATTGCTCTGGAGGTGCCAGTTTCTTCTTCTTGTCTGACACGGACCCTAAGGTGGCTGCTCCCTAGACCAGGCACACTACAAGCTGCCTGAATGGATGGGAGACATCTGGATAAGGGATACCTGTTGACAGCACTGTTCCTCTTGAAATGACTGTTTCCTCTGGAAACTGCTGACTTGTTTCACTACATTTGAGGGCAGGGAATATACTTATTTTCTTAGAGTATTTTGGAGGAAACCAATGTTTCGCTTCAACTATTGAAATACTATATAATGTGTTATACTATCATCTCACATAACATGTCAGTTCAGACTATACAAACAACCAAACAAGAAAGTAAAACTAAAAATATTTCATGTGATCACTACAGTATTCCTGAAACAAAATATATTAGAATATTCATTCAGCAATAGGTTTCAAAAGGATGGCTTTCTCTTCCAATTAGAAAGGAAAGGGCATTTGTAATGTCTGAGTCACCTTCAGAACATGAACAGCTTGAGCTTTGATGGTTGCTGGAGTTGCACAGTTGGGAATGAGGTTCAGACTGCTGTAATCACAGAATCATAGAATTGCCAGAGTTGGAAGGGACCTTCAAGATCATCTAGTTCCAACCCCCCTGCCTGCCAGGGACACCATCCACTAGATCAGGTTGCCCAGATCCCCATCAAGCCTTGTCTTAAAAGCTTCCAGGGATGAGGCTTCCACAACCTCTCCGGGCAACCTGTTCCACTATCTAACCACCCTCATAGTGAAGAACTTCCTCCTAATATCCAACCTAAATCTCCCCTCCTCTAGCTTACACCCATTTCCCCTGGTTCTACCATTGTCTGACCTCCTAAAAAATCCCTCCCCAGCTTTCTTGCAGGCCCTCTTCAGATACTGGAAGGCCACAAGGTGATCTCCTCGGAGCCTTCTCCTCTGCAGACTGAACAATCCCAACACTCAGCCTGTCCTCGTAGGAGAGATGCTCCAGTCCTCTGATAGCTCTTGTGGCCCTTCTCTGGACTTGCTCCAGCACCTCCATATCCCTCTTGTGATAGGGGCTCCAGAACTAGATGCAACATTCCAGGTGGGGTCTCAGGAGAGCAGAGTAGAGGGGGAGAATCACCTCCCTCGACCTGCTGGCCACGCTTCTCTTGATGCAGCCCAGGACAGGGTTGGCCTTCTGGGCTTCAGGCACACACTGGCAGCTCATGTTGAGCTTCTCATCCACCAACACCCCCAAGTCTCTTTCCTCAGGGCTCCTCTCAACCCAATCTTCAGCCAGCCTGTACTTGTGCTTGGGATTGCCCCGACCCAGCTGTAGGACCTTGCACTTGGTCTTGTTGAACTTCATGAGGCTGGCATGGGCTCACCTCTCCAGCCTGTCCAGGTCCCTCTGGATGGCATCCCTCCCCTCCAGCATATCAACAGTAAATTGCTTCCTTACATTTTCTTTGGGTTGTAGCAACATTTGGAGGCTACCTTCAGGGCTTGAGAATGTCTTTTGCAAGGAACCTCACATTCATACAATAAAGATAATATTCCACCTTCAGTCACAGAGAACAGAAGCACTAGATCTGATATGGGGAAACCAAGAACTATTAAGAGCTTTGGTGGTGAAATGGCAGAAGTAGGCTCTACTGAACTTTGGCTAAGTGTTTACTTAAGTAGTCATTGCCTGGGAGAAGCAGCCAATTAAAAGACTAATTGGGTATTTCCCTAATTACCTGTTGGTGGTGAATGAGGACTTGAGGTTGAAGAACCCTGAATGTCCCATGAACCTTTCTTCAGCCTGGGTCTTGGTCTTGGATTAACATTCTGGTAAAGCTGAGATCAGGAACAAGTTTTACATGAGCACCAAACACATGGGATTCAAGCTCATCAATCTGATGAGCTAAGGACTCCTTTAAATGCATGCTTTAAATATACCTGCAAGTTGAAGCAGAGCAACTGAGTTGATTATCCAGTCATTGAACACCAAAGAACAACTGATACATAGGTGATTTCTAGGTAAGATCTTCTGTTTGAAATTTGTGATTCATTATTATTATTACTAGTAGTAGTAAGAGTATTTACTACATTAAAGTCCTGAGCTTTTAAGCCAAGAATGGCCCTTACCCAAATTTATCAACTCTTAAGGGTGGCCTACACTGGTTGACTGGTAGTTCTAGAATTAAAATATACCTTGGAAAGAAGGGAAAAAAAATATTATTCAGTCTGCAGCAATCTCATACATTTAAGCCCCTGGAGGGCTTGTGTTTCTTTACTCTTGACATTCATTATGTCACCAGAAAAGCTTTAATGTTTTATTGTGGAAGCAATAGAGCCATGAAACATTAATTTCCAGGAATGTGGGAACTCTGAAATATGGGCTTTTCTCTACTAAATTAAGATTTTACTTGTCTCTGTTCTCACATAGTTAGGGGCACCAATCTTTATTTTATGTTTATGTGTCTGTATTCTGGAATTCAAATAAGAAAGATGTCCAAAATATGGGAAGAACATTTTTCCTTTGAAAAATGTGTTTCACCTGTAACAATACCAGTCACTTACATTCTACCTTGCATCTTAGACCTTTTTGCATTCTATATCCATCCTGGAACCATGTCTCTCATTACTGAACTGCACCCACTCTGGTGTGTAAGTGAAGAGCTGATATATCATGCCCTGTGAGATGTTGCATCTGTTTAATTTGTTTAAAATTGTTTACTTCCCTATTACCACCATGCTGTTCTCTCCCCATTGTAGTGACCACCACCATTCAGATATGGCTGGCACAGACACTACTGTGCTAGGATCTCCAGCAGACCCCAGGTATTTTGTACAATGGCAGATGTCTCTGGCTAGGAGAAAAAGTGGTGAAGGACAAATTAATTTGTCATCCACACAAGGGCCTTTTAAATATTCTCCTTCTACTGCTAACAAATGTTATTATCTATAGGGCTGATGCTTCTTTCCTGTAAGACAATGACCAGGTTTTCTTCTCAGTGAAGCCCAGTGACAGGACAAGAGGCAATGGCTGTAAGCTGGAACATAGGAGGTTCTGTGTGAATACATGTAGAAATGTTTCCCCAGTTGAGGTACCAGAGCACTGGCACAGACTGCCCAGAGAGGTTGGGGAGTCTCCTATGGAGGTATTCAAGACCTGTCTGGATGTGCTTCTGTGTGACCTGGCTGTGACAGGGGGGGTTGGACTAGATGATCTTTCCAGGTCCCTTCCAACTCCTAACATTCTGTGATTCTTCAGGTATCTGCACATAGTCCTATGCACCCAAAGGCCACACCAGCTTCTGGCAGCCTCAACACAATGAAAGTATTGTGGTGGTTTAAAAGGCAATTTGAAGCACTTAGAAGACTATTCCAGAACCTGAGTGTTCACCTAAGCTTCTTAACAATGTTATATAGAATCATAGAATGGTCAGAGTTGGAAGGGACCTCAAAGATCATCTAGTTCCAACCCCCCTGCCTGCCAGGGACACCATCCACTAGATCAGGTTGCCCAGGGCCCCATCAAGCCTTGTCTTAAAGGCTTCCAGGGATGGAGCTTCCACAGCCTCCCTGGGCAACCTGTTCCAGTGTCTCACCACCCTCACAGTGAAGAACTTCCTCCTAATGTCCAATATACTAAATCTACATCCCTTACCAGTTGATTAGAAAGGAAGAATTAGCCAAAACATTCCAGAAGCATTATGGAATTCATAGAAGGTTTCTAGGTTATATGACACACCTAAATATACAAGAAATCACCAGGGTTGTTTTCCTTAATGCTACAATTAGCAATGGCTCATTAAGAGAACAATTACTGGATAAGACTTGACAGCAGGAAGCCTTCTGCCAGAAACTGGAAATTCTTAACATATGCAACCATACTGCTAGAGAAGATGAGTTATGCAACTGAAACCAAAACTGGAGGTTTGTTATCAAAGGCTGGCAAAGTGTATTAAAGTCCAGCTGAGAGGTTCCCTTATCATTATCTTCAGACTTCTGTGTGAGCCAATCTAACACAGATAACAAT
Organism: Galbula dea; assembly: GCA_013399015.1. Classification (NCBI taxonomy): domain Eukaryota; kingdom Metazoa; phylum Chordata; class Aves; order Piciformes; family Galbulidae; genus Galbula; species Galbula dea. The sequence continues at coordinate 396,463 of VWZX01003686.1, read as the reverse complement.
ATTTAACAGAGGCATTTGTGCCTACAGTCATGTGGAGGGTGTTTTATAGAAACCCTCTCCATCAGAACACAGAGATTTGTCATAATGCAACTCTTCTAAGAAGTCTGATAAGTGTTGCCAGAATTGCTTTTCAAGGGAATAAAACATGTTAAATATTCTGACTGAGCCAGAACAGCCCATGACAATGTCTCATTAACTCCTAAAAATCTTAACAGGTCCTATTTAATTTGCTTTTTTTACTGCATTTAATAATATTTTATGTGCAAACCCTTTCAAAATTCCAATTCAAAAGAAACATTTGGTTTTGTCTGAATGAAAAAGTTCACTCAGCTTGGAAAAGCCTGTGGTGGCATGGTTTTCCTTCACAAGGAACTTCAACATTCTCCCTTCTTGTCCTTATTCAGAATGAAGCAAAATTTCAAATTCTGAGGTTTTTTGTTGCTTTTTTTTTTTTACTGAAATGAACTTCTGTCCTCCCACAGCACTTCCTTTCCCTATATGAAGAGGACAAGACTCACAATGTGTAATTTCAGTGAGCTTTAAGGGGATGGTATGTGTGTTAGTGTTTTCAAATCCAGGCTTATACAACTGCTGGTTTGAATATAAATGATAGATGTTTTTGGGTTACACTAACACCCTTTGCAGTTTAGCACAGTTGTTAATTAATACAATACTGTATTAGTTCTTCTTACAGCCTTACTATTAACACCCCATGAAATCCCATTAGCTCTGCATATGGTGCCAGACTTGTTCTGAATGTGGGAAAGAAAGACATTTACAGTGGTATGAATAATAAAAAGAAGCTTTCAAGTGATTTCTACTGTGAATGTCTGGAAAAAAATATTTTCCAGAATATAATTTGTGAAGCAATCTTTTCACAAAATTTCAATGCAAACAGACATATTTTTGTCATTTAAGTTTCCCCCTGGAGTGCACAACCCTTTACTTGCCACTATTGTTCTACAGCAGAAATATCAAGAAGACAAAGTAGTTCTTAAAAATGGAAAATTCACCAGGCTTTCTTATTGTCCAAACTGACAGAAAGGCAAAAAACCTAAATAAACTGCCTACCTGATACTAACAAATGGCTAAAATTTTCCTTGCATTTTTTGTTTAAGTAGAGATGGTGATGACAGTCAAAATTTGGGTTATGTTTTCCAAATTCATCTGAATTTCCTGCTTCAGTGATTTGACAGATCCTTCTTAAATTCCAAGAAGATTCAAGGGTCACAGTGAAAACCAGGCTTATTTGTTAACATCCCATACAGAACACTCCAAAATATATTAACCACTCCAGAAACTTCAGACCTAATTATTGTCTATTAGTTGAGTGTTGTCCAGTATTGACTCCTTCATGAAAGAGAGATCTGACAGGGAGCTGTTAGAAAGGCTTTTAAAGATGGAGAGAACAATGAAGAGGCAGGATTTAGAAAGAGACTGTTCCCTGGAGAATCTGGCTCCATTGTAATTCTCTCCTGCTCCTTTAGGAGTTCCTGCCCTAGAGCTTTAGTAGTGGCAAGTGGTTAATTACGAGGATTCTAGCAGATGATTTTCTCCTTCCCAGTCCTATGGTTCATTCATAGCCCAGTCTCTGCAGTCTCACTGTGCAATCAGGAATGGCCAGGGCCTTTCTGCATGGCTAACATCCAGACAGGAACACACTGCTCAGGGAATCCCTCCTGCCTCTCCTCTCGTAGGATGGTGAGTCCACTCATTTCAATGAGGCTGTGGATGATGTTCAGGTCTCGGATCACACTGCTATCCAGACAATCTAGGACACAGCCCTCCCTGGCTACATTGTCCTTCAGAATGATAACACCATTATCCTTCAAGCCATTCTGGCACCGAATGAGAAACTCCAGGAGATCTTTATCTGTCAGATATCCTAGAGGTGAAAAGATGGAAAAAAGACCACTATTAACCATTCAAATAGACTCCTCCTGTACACATCAGAATGCTGCCTTCATCTGAGTCTCCATACCCTATTTATTGCAAGAGTCCTGCCAGATTTAATTGTGACATATTGGGTAAATTGACAAGATCAACAGTTACAAACTCAAATCAATGTTTAGCATCCCTATTAGTTGTAACAACAGATGTGGACAGAAGTCAATGGGAAGAGTGGAAAAAATACTGTGTGCTGAAGGGTTCTTTAATCTGGTGGTTAAACTCATAATAAGAATCAGTGGTAGGAAGCTGGAGCTAAACAAATTTGTACTGGAAATAAGTGACAACTGTTTAACAGTGCAAGTAATTACCCATTGGAAACTAGCAATAGCAGTGGTGTTTACCACCTCTTGACATCCTCAAATCAAGCATGGTTGAATTTCTCAAGATAAGTTTTAATTGAAGACAAACTACTGCCTCAGTACAAGGGTAAAAGAATGAATATCACAGCTTGTGATACAGACTGGGTGAAAAGAGATAATCTAACAGTCTCTTCTGGCTTTTAGTCCTACAAATCTCTGTAACTATGTGTAACATTATGTAGCCATCAAAGGAGTTCTGGATCAAAGATCCAGTGAGGAATGCAAGACCTTCCAAACTGCCAGATAAACTCTTTCTATTATCCCCTACTGTTATGATTTCTGCATACACCATATACATTGGAAAATAGTTCTTCTCTCAATATGTCATTGAGATTGTGGTTTTTATCCTTCCTCCTCAAAAATCACTACTTCTGTCACGTCAAGATCGGCAGCGCAGAGCTCAGAGAAGAGCAACATGAGAACTCTCACATGTTAAACATCTAAAATGAATTAACAAGGACAGATGGTCACAAATGGAATTAAAAGCTTGAAAAAAATAATTGTACTTTCTAGCAAAAATATTTTGTTTTCTTGATGGAAGATTTAAACTATGATAGATGGAAGTTGTCATTTCGAAACCATATTTTGACAGAGCATGTCAGGTTTCTCTAACCACCCCCCCCCTCAACAAAACAGAAAAAGGAAAAAGTCCCAAATACTTTTCAAGTTGAAGGAAAATGGCAATTTCTATATGAAATGTAAACCTGCATTTTTATTTTTCCCTAAAATAACAGCCTGGGCTCATAGGCTTATGCATACAGAAGACAAATCAAGATTGCAACAGCAAGATTCATTGAAGCTTTTGAACACCTAATTTGGAACTTAATGTTCTCTTAAGTTAGCTTTAGCCTAATTTCCTAAGAAAATCAGATCTTCATGGTGTTGCTCCCTACTAGAAAGTCCTGCCCTCCACCAAAAAGTGTTGAGCTTGTTGGCATATTTCAGCTGAATTCAATAGAAAAGTTTGATTAATACTTAAGATCACTACATATTTCATTGAAATTGATGGAGGAAGGAGACTCACACCTGTCTCTATGCTAAAGAAAAGGCTTATGCTCCCTTCATTAGCAGCCACATAGCTGATCAGCACAGCCCCTGAAAAGTCTTAGCTCATTCAGTCTCATGTTGAGTCGGGTTTGCTCAGAAGATGAGGCAGGAGCTACATTTACTGCATTGACTGTTTCTTCAAGAAAAGCAAACACATGTAGGAAAATCATACTGTTCTGAAGCAAACTGCTTGTACAGCTATAAAGGACCTGCTCTAAGAAGCTCAGTTTCTTTACTTTTTAAGACTATGTAAAGTGTTCCTGAATAAAACCATCTCCTGAGCTAATCTCGCTACCTTTACCTTTCTTCTTGCCTAGCAAGAAACTATCTCCAGGGTTGCAGACAGAAAGAGTTTCTCAGGCCTCCTTTTGTGCTTTCAAATATGACTTTTGCCAGCTGAAACTGCACCATGGACACTTGGGTTCAGAGATTATGAAAAGTTCTTCTTTCTGGAAGGACAGTTCTGCACTGCAGCAGGATTTCCAGAAAAACAATACTTTTTTTGGGGAGGGGGCAAGGAACACAGCCCAAATTATCTGATTGCCAGTCTGCTGCTCTTAGTGCTGCAGCACACTGGGGTGGTTGCAGGAAAAGCAACAGATATTTCTTATATGGAACATAGCTGAGTGACCTGGATCAGAATCAGTGCACATATATGTTTTATAGGTAGTGGTGGTTTCATTATGGCTTCTTTCAGATTGATTCCTGAAATACCTCAAAGTCTAGATAATGATCAGATTCAGAAACCCCTGCTCACAGATGAGGCCAACCTCATGTATCTGTTTGCAGCACTGGCAACCAAGAAGGAGGGTTCCTGCTCAAGAAAATCCATATGTGAGGCCTATTTCTTAGCTGCAGCTTAGCATACAGGCTGCTCTCCAAAAACATGTATCCTTCTCCAGTATGTGACCTGAAAAAAAGCAGCTTGCTTTGTGCCTACTTTGCATGTGGGTGGGGAGAGCTCTCAAGTCTTTTTGAGATGTTAGGAAGCAGTCCCAAAGATTTGACACCTTCTTCCACAGCTGCACCATGCTTTTAACATAAACTTAAGCCCAGGCTGGACAGTTCTCTGAGATGCTGGGCTGGACAAATAAATCATGCTCAACTAACCTGAAACCCACTGAATCCAGATGACATCATATCTTTGTGGGGCTGGAGTGAATTCCTGGAGGCTTTTGCAATAATACATCTCTACTCTGTCTTCCTTGCCCTGCAGGTAGTTTGGGACCTCAGCCAGGAAATTTTCCATCATATCCACCAGTTCCACACTCTTGAAAACTGGGAGCAGGACATGCTTGCTGATACGCCCTATCCCAGAGCCGCAGTCCAGGGCACGGTTGGTGCCAGCTTTCCCCACTCCCTGTGGGATACAAGAGAACAATTTGAGATTTGAAAAATACCACCTGAAAGATCATAGCAGCTGTGTGACCTACTCTGGCCATCAAATCTAGTATCTGTCTCCTTCTTTGTGTAGGGCTGTTGCAAAGCTGATGAGAACCTGGGACATTATCCACACAGCTTTGGGTAACTGTGTTCCAAGGCTGCTGTTGATGGGACTTCCTCATTGCAGCCCTGCACTTCTTTGCTGTACTGTAAGTTTTTGCTTGGTATAAGAAGAGATAATCTTTCACAAGCTTCTAGCTTTCTCAGAATATCCACTGGTGTTTGTGAAGTCCTTCTAACCTTGTCTGTCTAATGTTCATACTTCACAGCCAACAGCGTAGCTCTAGATCAGCCTCATTCTATGCACTGCAAAAGCCTAACAAAAAGTAAGCATATGTCAAATACTGCATGCAAGAACTAACTCCTGCAGCATGGAAGTCCCAAGGTGCCCACAGACTTTTCTGCAGATACAAAGCATCCTTGGGATCAGAGTGCAGTTTTCAAAACAAGCTGTGTTTGGATGAAGACCTTGCAGTTTTACTTAACTTAGGACAACTCAAAAAGTTTGGAGCAGAGCATATACAAAATTTCTTTTTTAGGCATAGAGACATGAAAGATGATTGAGTAGATTTTGCTTAACTGTTCTTTTTTTCTTCATAGATATCATTTCTGGACAGAGATCAGACATGAAAAATGTGGCAGAAAGGCTATGTCTATGGAAAATAATGAGTCACTTTATAATGAAAGCTGTGTTTCACTGCTAAAGCTTCCTTTCTAGCTATAAAAAGGCCCTTAAGAGACTGCTGCTGTTCTGTAAAACAGAAATGTTAAGTTTGTAGATGCACTAACTGTGGGATTGGAGCTCCCCTAGCCAAAGTTATCTGTTAAACAAATACATTAAAAGCAAATGTAAACACCTTTTCCCTGTCCCCTGGAACTGAGTGTTGAAGTGAAAGCTATGGGCCAAAGTCCCTGCTGCAACTTCACTGCTCTTGAAGGAAGTAAGCCCAGGAAAAGCCTTGCTCTTCCTGCATTTTGGGGATCCTCTCTGTAACGACCAAGCATAAATCATGTAACTCACTGCTTTTTTTGGCCTTGCTTCAGTGGGTAATTCAGTAGATTATTAAGGTCAAAGGACAGTCCCATCAATGACATGACTATGAATAGCCTGGAGGAGCATCTGGTTACATAGGGTAACTGTAGAAAGAGCACAAGGACCTCAGAGGCTCTCCCCAGTCTCCAGGGCTGCTGCTCCAAACTTGTACACCTAGGAAGATTAATCTTCTGATGTGTGCAAGAGGCCACAAGCCTTCAACACTGTTGGACTCTGGAGACTACCTGTTTGTAGTTAGCCAGAAAATGGGAGCCATTCTTCATTCACAGGCTGCACTTAGGAGGATGTGGCTTTTACTGAGGACCAGACTAAGCTGTAACAAAGAGTTCATGAAAGGAGAAGGAATCGTGTCTGGGATCTTTACAAGGTAGATTTACATGTTGTTTGCTGGCAGATATGCAGAGGCTTACACTGATGTGGTGAAGTTAAAATCTTTGAGAAAGCTGGTGAGAAAATCAGGATGATTTACCAAAAACAAGTAACAGAATTAGACAGAAAGCCATGTAACTTCTTTGACATTTGTGTTTCAGAGAACTTACAGTCACAATACCTCAGTTAAAACAAGGAATTCATCTCCCGCCATGTGTCACGGCAAGGAGCTCTGATGACACATCTCCTTTGGCCATCAAAAAGAAGGAAAGCAAACAATCACACACTTCACTTGAAAGGGAGCAAGAGTATCAGGCAGTCAGCTGAGAAGCCCTGTGAAACACCACAGCTCCATTTGTAAGGAAAATGTTGACATAATTCCGTGTTCAGCTCATATATTTTCAATTTGGAAGTGCTCAGAGCTTTGACAGGTTATTAACATTTTCTTTGGAAGGCAATCATTCTCCCAAAAGCCTAATTGAGTTGAAAATCAAACTCCTTATTTGAAAAATAGTAGAAGTGAAAATTTTAAGACAGAACAGGTTTGAAACTTAAGATTGACTGCTCCTTTGATTAGCTGCTTCCCATTCCCCAGAAGCACTTTCATTTAGGACACACACACCCCCACACCCCCTCAAATTCTTCTCCAAAACTTCATGGGACACTCAAAAATTTCCTTAAGGACAAAAGAGCTGTGGAATATGTTCCTGATATTACTTAAGGTCTTGGAAAGGCAGAAAGGTAATGTAGATGATTAGGATAAAAAAGAAATCAGAGTTCAAGAAATAGATAAAAATCACAGTGGTTTACTTTCTAAATTAAAAAAAATATAATAACAAACAGGTTTTCAACAACATCTCTTCCATCCCCTGGCCAAGCAGAAGAAAAATCACTTCTGAGGAGCTTTTCATTCAGCAAGTAACCAATCTGACAGGTAAACTGAGAGCAAGAGAGAGAGAAAGTGTTTAGGGCAGAAAGGGATTTATAAAGTTAATATAATCTCTGTCTGTATTATTTCCCACACTTATTGCTCACAACTGGCCCTGAATTAATGGTTTCTTTGTTTCCTTCCTTTCTTTTAATGTATTACCTCTGGATTAGGCACTTGAAAACAGTGTCTATGTGGACATAAAGGCTTTAACTGGCATTCATACACTGCCATAAATTTGTAGTGCTATAGCTCTGCTGATAACCCTTCAAGTATGACCATACCTAAGACAGCCTAGAGATTGTCTGTACAGCCCTGCTGGCTCAAGTTTTGTTGCTCTTGGTCTGAGTTCTGCCCACACACACATAAAACCTCTTAACTTGAGCACAGTGGCACTTTTAACTCAGTTTGACTTGCCTGGGAAGGAGACAGGGAAAAATATAAGAGAAGTCCTTAGTTCTTGCTGTAATTCCTTCCATGTGCCCATACAAGATAAATTCTCCAATGGTAAAGAAATCTGTAGCTCAGTTTACAGTGGTGCTAAGAATCATGCTAAGAAATGCCATACATGAAGGTATGCAACATCAGTCATGTAAGGAAAATGTCACTGTGTGGCATTTCCACACCAGCCAGACTAACTCAAGAGGGGTAATTTGAGTGGAACTGGGCAACTGTTTTTTTTTAAGGAGCACTAGTTTTGCCAGGAAATAAAAGTTTTGGAAGGATAAAACTCTCTGTGAAACTGATATTTCAAATGTAAAGAATAGAGATAGCCAAAAACCATGGGAAAGAATGTTGAAAACATCAAGATATTTCTTTTTCATGACTTCAAGGGAAAAAAAAAAAATAAAACAACAAACCAAAACCAAAACAACTTGTCAACTGTTCATTTCTAAACAGCATTTTTCATTTTGGAACTGACTTTGAGCTCTTGAAAACAAACAGGAAACTTTTCCAGAGAGTGAAACTATCAAAAAGCAGGGAAATATGTTCAGCTGATCTAAAAGTCATTTTCCCAGTTTCTGATTTTGCTAAACTTCTCTCTAAAGAAGAAAGTATAGTGGATTTTAGGGGGAAGTAAATTCCTTTTTTCTATCTTGATCACCCTGTTGGAAAAAAAAAAATTATTCATGGAGCCATAAACTTGGGAAAGCATAGATCAAATGAGCTTTGCAATAAAGTCAGTGCTGCAGAAAGCCAGTAAATAGAGGTAAGGTTGAGTAGGATTCAAATGACATTAATAAGAAAGGAAAAGAAAGCATAAGTAGCATAACCAATTGACTGTATCACAACAGAGGACAGGATTTAACAAACTCAGAATTAGCAAAACATGCAGATTCCTTTCTGGGTTTGGGTGGGGGGTTTTGTTTGGTTTTGGTTTTGTTTTTTCCTTGCTTGATCTTGGCCATTCAGAGTATCCTTTCTATCCCTGGTTATTAATAGGAGCAGGAATTCTACTCTGGAGTATTTTGCATCTGTCATCACATCTGATGCATTGGGTCTGATTTCACTCTGGCATATCAAACTCTGCTACAGACTGTACTTCTTTCCTTTTCAGGTCTTGGAGATGAGAAAATGTAACAGTGTGACATAAGCTTGCTGTTCAGGAAACTGAATCTGTATGGTGTCTAGGAAGTGTGAAATCTTTCCCTGAGTGCACCCTTATGGATCACTTGAATTCCACAAATGTCCCTAAAAGAAGACACAAATAAAATTTAAGGAATATGTCCTGAGCTGGCTCTAGGCTTTTAAGTTGCATTTTTTTTCCCTGAAAATGCCATTTTACCAACAGGTTCAGCTGCTCTGCTGAACTCCCTCTGCATTTGTTTATTTTCTGTTTGTAGAAAGCCCAGCACAGTGAGGCTTTAAAATGTTGTGAAGCCTTTTTGCCTTAGCCTTAATACAAATGTTCATGAAAAAAAAAGCCCAAATATTGTAGCTGTTCACTTGTGCTTTGCTGGCTCACTGCCCCAAAAGCCTCCCTCTGTCAGGTACAGCAAACTTTGCCATCAGTTGCTCTTCACTGCTCTACAGGATTTCTATCTGTTGTTAAGCCACACTCGTTGTCCATCCCAAGCCATTTAAACTGTGCCCTTTTCTAGGCACAACATCTAATTAGCCACTGAGCTTTTTTAACACAGTAGATCATCAAGACTAAAAAAAAAGGTCATCTGGAAATCCCAAATTTGTACATTTGAGCAGAAAATGAAAGATCTATGGTAGCAATGTATAGAACTAGTCATTTTGTCAGCAGGAGAACTTAAGAAATATGTTTTCCTTGTAGCTTTGTGGATTCCTTAGTATCTAATACTGTTGTTGAGATAATTTAGTGGGGTTTTCCCCTGGCAAGAGGGGAAGGGCAGTCAGAAAACCCTCAGGCAGCACTTCTAAAGATTTGCAGATTCCCAAAGACACATTGAGGCATCAACAGGATTTTTAGAAACCTAAGTGTCAAAGTGATAATTGCTATGATAGGCACTTTCAAAATCTCACTTGGCATCTCTTTGCATTTCAGGTCAAAGCAAATCTTTGAAGATGTTTACAGACCTTTGGAAATCTGCCTGCAAAGGGCCCCAGTTGAAGAATATTTTTTTTTTTCCTAATGGGTAGCTTATTCTGATATTCCTAATGGTTTGGGGGGGGGGGGGGGG
>VWZX01003686.1:361060-386656 GCA_013399015.1 Galbula dea | reverse complement strand
GGGGGGGGGGGGGGAAAGGAGGTATGGGGACACTACACTGCAAGTTAGTGTCACTCACTTAGTGACACTCAGTCAGCAAGGATTTATCATGACAGGTTCCCATCCTGCACTGAGAATCTCACACCCAAACACAGCTATGAGAACTCCTGCCACAATCCTCTCTGTAGCTTTGGAGTGCAAAGAAGGAGGCAAAACAGGTAGGTAATGACCTAAATGTGTATTCACAATGATGTATGACCTGGCTGAATGCATTACTAGACCCAGTGAGGGTCAGTTATGAATGTGGATCAAAAGTGACATACGGTGCCATTTGAAATACACGTGACTGGGCACAGTGCATGTCATTCCTGTCACATCAGCACTGTTTCTTGCAGAAGGTGGGATTAAATGACTCACCCCAACAAACTTCCTGAGAAATTCCCTGGAAGATTCAATGTCTGTATTGGAGAGCTCAATGTAGTCTCCCATCATGCCCTCTTCTGTGGCTGGCACCTCCCGGTAGAAGTGTTTGGCCCTGGCGTAGAACTGCATCTCCCCATTGATAACTTGACTTGTCAATGCGTAAAGTTTCACTGCAAGCAGATAAATCACTCTTTTATTGGTAATGACAGATAATTCTGGTTTAGTTTGTTGCTCTGGAGGCCTGATGGTGAAGATCTATAAACCTAAGCTGAGCCTTCAAATCACCAAACCTCTGTTTCTAAAGCAAAGGTGGAAGGAAAGGCATTGGATTTAATCCTGCAAGACCTTGAAGGGATACAACCCCCTCTTGGGTAAATTCAGTGCCTCTAACATCATTTTTGTCATCACACTGTGTTTTCAAGAGAGCAAAAAAAACATTTCAAGTTTGAAGTGCTTCCAGAAAAAATGTGGACAGCAAGTATTGCTATGCAGGGCCATCATTTCTGTTATCACAAACCTAACTGTTCTGCAGATTTCCATATATGCTTTTTAGCTGTTGACAGCTGCAGAGAGAGTGCACCAAGAAGAGAGTGGATGAATGAGGCACTGGCTCTGATTTATTTTTAGTCATACTGTACAATCAGACAGTGGCATGGCAAGTAAGCTAAACCAAAGAGCAGATGGTAGTCTCACAGAATCATAGAATCATCACAGTTGGAAAGGACCTCCAAGATCATCAAGTCCAACCAATAGCCCTACACTACTGTTATCTCTAAACCATCCCCTAAGTGCCATATCTACCCATTTTTATTAAAACCTCCAGGGATGGTGACTCCATCACTTCCCTAGGCAGCCTATTCCAGTATCTCACCACTGTTTCAGTAAAGAAATTCTTCCTAATATCCAATCTAAACCTACCCTGGCACAGCTTGAGCCCATTCCCTCTAGTCCTGTCACTAGTCACAAGGGAGAAGAGGCCAACACTCGTCTCTCTGCAACCTCCTTTCAGGTAACTAAAGAAAGAGATAAGGTCACCCCTCATCCTCCTCTTCTCCAGGCTAAACAACTNCTGGGGGTTGTTACGCCCAAAATGCAGGACTCTACATTTAGCCTTATTAAAACTCATACAATTGGCCTTTGCCCACTGATCCAGCCTATCTAGGTCCCTCTGCAGAGCCTGCCTACCCTCAAGTGGATCAACACTCCCACCCAGCTTAGTGTCATCTGCAAACTTACTAAGGGTGCACTCTATCCCCTCATCCAAGTCATCAATAAAGATGTTGAAAAGGAGAGGCCCCAACACTGACCCCTGGGGAACACCACTACTGACCAGCCACCAGCTGGATGCAGCACCATTCACTACCACTCTCTGAGCCTGGCCATCCAGCCAGTTCTTAACCCAGCAGAGAGTACACCTGTTCAAGCTGTGGGCTGCCAGCTTTTTCAGGAGTAAATGAGGCCTAAATGAGTACAAAGGAGGGAGACAATTTAGATAAGACAGTTCTTATTTTTCATCTGTCGTAGACCAAGGAGCAGGATAATCAGTGGGCAATATACTGGGAAGTTTCTGTGTGCCAGAGGCTTGGATGTTTCCTTTCATTGCTCATCAGGTTTGCTGGTAACATAGGGCAATCATAGGTCTGAAGCTGTCTTATTAAAATCTGTGAGCTTTGCTGGTTAAAGGGCTATATTCTCTTACCCTTTAAAAACCATGAGGTCTATCCTCCATGTCATGGGTTTTTCTGTACTCAATATTCATTGGCATATCAAAAGCAGTTATGTTTTTCAGCTCAAAAGTTTGGATTGAGGGAAGCCATAAACAGTTTGCTTGGAAACTAGCACCTCTGACTGTCATGTGTCCAGGAGTTTTCTGGGATGTATGACAGATCTTCTAACAACAACATGACTACAAGCCTGTCTGTGAAAGCTATGCAACCAGGAGGGGTGGAACCACACTGGGAACAGGTCTTTGTGAGAGTCACCTTGCAGTGTGAGACAAGCTCTCTTGCAGATTTCCAGCATGCTGAAGGACCTGGAAATGATCCAGCAGCAAACACCTTTTGGGTTAATAACAACAGAAAGGGAGAACTCCCTACTGGCTGTGTACACAGAAAGACCAGGGAGCAGTGTTTTGTCACTGTGTCATTAAACTTCCACTGGAGTGCTGCTGGTTGCTGCTGGGAAGGGTCTGAACAGGCCATGCCTGGCTTACACCAGCTGGAGAACAGGAATTATGCCCTTCTTGCAGAGGAGGATGAGACCTAGGCCAGAGGCCCTGAATATAAGCCTGGAATGTATTTACTGAGGGCAAGCAAGCTCAGCAGGGAATGATAAGTGTGTGCCTGCCCATCCCCAGCAGGAGAATGACATTTTGGAGGCAAATGAGGGGGGGACAAAGGAAGTAGGATGGGGAATAATTACCACCAAGGACCACTCAGAACAGAATAGTGCTATTGGGTTACACATAAGCAGCATGCCCAGCATATCCTTCATCCAACAAAAGCAGCATTACCAGCCCCTCTTGTCATCACCTGCTTAAGTCAACTGCTGAACGGATACTATTAAAGCTTTAATCCATTACACATTTATGTTATGCCTGAGAAATTTATACCACAAGAAGCAGTGAGCCCAGCAAGGGTCAAACCTGGGAGTTTTACACACTCCACTGATTATATTCACATACTCATAAGAAACCATTTAGCTAAAGACAATAATATAAAGGGGGCAGCAGCCAATCCCCAGCACAATTTGGCCAGGGTGGCTCCCAGAGCCTGGGAAAAAAACTCCATCAATGGCTGTGATTCTTCCAGTAGATGATCTCAATCTTACCCTAGGAGTGGTACCATCTTGTTTTCTGTGTGTCTTTTTCTCTATTCCATGATGCCAGCCTGTCTGGTGACTAGAACTGAATCCTTACATGTTGGCTTTACAAGATCTTCCATGTAAGAATCCAATTATGTTTTCTAGGGCTTGTTTAATGCACCTTTCAAGGGACAGTGTTTTATCCTCTTCTGCTAGATTGAAGTGAAAGTCATTTACAGGCTGCCTGCATGCTAAGATAGGGTATTGCAAGCAGCTGGCAGCATGAACAGCAAATACTCAGAGTCCTTCTACTCAAAACATGAGCCTGACCCAAGGCAACACATGGGGATGATATGCTGTTCAGAATATCAGATCTGTAGCGTGTGCTCTCAGATTTCTCACTCAGAACAAGTATCAGCCTTGCAGAATGCCTGCTGGCACTTGCATGCATACACCAGCTGACTGCAGCTCCTCCCAGGCCAGCTGGGGCCCCAGAGCCCTGCCTTGCATGCTGGCATCTCAAACCAGCTCCATGCTTAGCATCCACAGGATCTTCTCAATGCATCAAACTCTGCAAAGATTTTTTTATGCATGTCTCCCACCAGAGAGCCTGCAGCAACACACACTGAAGTAAAGGCTGGCACTGTATCCAGTCTTCTCCTGTGAACCCACAGTTTCACTTATGCAGTGCATGATCTTCAGAGATGATTTCCACCTCTTGCTCCCTCAGAGCTACTCCTCCTTCTTACTAATTTGCAACACTGCCAGTTCTCCCAATGCACACCCCAATTTTCCAAACATAACCCATCAACCTCTGATCTGCCTTGTGGCTGTGCTTGGCATGCAGGCTCTAACAGCTGGATCAGAGGGAGAGGGGAGGTTTGCCAAGAATCTGCCCCAAAACAGAAGTGCAAAGATGCACACATGTCCTTGGTGGCAGTTAGTGTTGCAGCTCTGCTCCAGCATGCCTCCCCTTCATCACAGGACCTGTCTAGCCACAGGCATCTCCCTTTGCATGAACCATGTGGGACTATCTTGTGAATCAGGAAATGAAATACTTGAGGTCAGTTACAGATGCACAGACTGATTTCATTGAACTTTGTAAATTAGAGTGTAGACAGATGGGATGATAGAGGTTGCAAGTCTCTCAGACAATGGGCAGGGGGACAGCTGCCTTTCACAGACAAGGTTAGCAGTGTTAAGGCAGGTAACCTGTAATGCTTAATGTTAGAAATAAGTTTCTAGTAAAGTAAGAAGAAACTTTTTTTCATGGCACACTTGGTCCCTCAGCTGAATCTATTGGTAAGTACCTGAAGGTGAGATGGTTAAAATAAATGCACTGAAAAAGCAGGCTGAGAAAAGAAAAGGAACTGGCTCCCTCAAGGTCACTCCATAGTCATGAGACATTCATAATTTTTAGTTACTGCAAACACAGTCTGGATGCAAACCCCTGGACTACACAAGGTGTATCCACCTAAGCCCTTTTGCCCTGCAAAGTCCAAAACATTCTCTCTAATATTTTCTTATGATCAGCTCTAAATTTTGTTTCCTAGTGTATCTGTTCTAGAAATGGACCACTTAAGACTGAGTGCAATCCCAACCTGCAGTATACTCTCCTGCAGTTCCTAGCTGAAGGGTTTACTCAGCTAAATTTCCCTGGCAGATTTAAATGTTGCAAGTAATTTTTTTGAAGTTTTTATTTGTGAACATTATTTTGTGGCTCCAGCTGCCTTCTGCAAGATACTGAACTAATTCCAGTTTGGCTGAGTCTTCCCTTTCAAATGCAACATCTGCTTCGTGCATCAGTTGAAAAACTAATTATCTGGGTGCAAGAGTAGAATTCACCTCTCTGCTGTGGTCTGAGAACCATTTAAATTCTGGTTTTATAGAGGAGGAACATCAGCCCACCCCCAAAGCAGATTTTATTTACAGACACATGCCTCACACAGGGGAATATTTGTCTCTCTGGTCTGATCATCTAAGTTTTCCATTGCAGATCTCACTCCACTGGGGCTGAGTCCCACAGCCCATGTAAGCACAGGCATCATTTCCAGCATCTGAGTAGCTCCATTAAAGTCTGCTGGGCTTAAGGGCATTCACACACATTTAAGTACATTGTTGGATCAGGGCCCAAAGTTATTCATGGCTTTTATTTATAAATGTTACCCTGGTCTGTAAAAATGACATGTTTCTTTTAGCAGGCTGTGATACCAGATATGCTCAGCTCCTAAGTAAACATGCTGCAAAGTGCCTTGCCACTGAACCTAGCAATGGATTGGGGGGACTGTGGAGTTAACATAGCTTGAAGCAAGCTTTCTACCTTACTCATCTGGGGCAGCACTGCAAGTTTCCATGAGAGGTTTAATTTCAGTGTTATTACTCATGTTTAGGGTTAAGCACACACTTAACTACCCTGCTAGGTCACAGTCTTAGTGCTGCTTTAGTTGTTTAACACTGTCCACGTGGAGATATCTGGATCTGGATGGCTGGTCTCCCTGAAGCTGTCTCTTATGGCTGAACTTGTGTCATTCCCTTAGTCTCTCTTCACAGGGCATGTGCTACAGTTCCCTCAATGACCTTGGAGGTCTTCCAACTCACTCAATGTCATTTCCTGCACTGGAGGTTCAAGACTCCACACTTAATGGTCTAATGACTGCTGCACAAAAGGGGAGAATCACTCCCCTTGAGCAGCTAGCTATGTTTTTGCTAATACAGCCCAGGATATTGTTGGTCAGCTTTGCTGCCAGGATACACTGCTGCTTCACATTCAGTTGCTGTCTAGCAAAACCCATATAGCAGGGCTTCCCCCAGGCAGCCACTGCCCAGCCCATGTTGTTGCTGCCAAAAGGCTCTTCCTTTCCAGGTACAGGATTTGACATTTGCCTTTGAATTTCAGTGAATTTGAATTTCTCTAGCTTCCCACTGTCTCTTCCCTCTAGCCTACTTAAGTGCCTCTGGATGGCAGCCCTCACCTAGAACTTGTGGACAAGTCCTGCCAGTTGGCTGCAATCTGCAGATATAATGAGCAAGCAGCCTTTACCTCTTCCACGTTATTGATATAGATGTTAGACAGGATAGGACAGACTCTTGTGGTACTCCTCTGACCTTGAGATTTGACCACAACTTCCTGAGTCTAATCACCCCACCACTTCTTACTCATCTGATTGTCCATCAATCCAGACCATGACAGCTTAGCATGCTGTGAAATTTCTTGGATATGTATTCACAGCACACAAGCTACCCCACAGTTGCTGCCCTCATGCACACTTTCACTTGATGATGATAACCATGGTGTAACAGACATACTGCATGTTCACATGGAGGTTGAACTCACAGTACCTTTTCTATGGAGCCAAACCAATTTGGATAGGCTGGTAATAAGCTTGTAAGCTCTTTAGTGATATTTTAATGATTCAGGTAATGAAAAGCCTGGTAGAGGGAATCTTTAGTGTGATAGGAATGTTTTACAAAGCTTTTTGGCTAGGAATGGAAATTTAAATAAAATTCAGGCAAGGAATAGACAATAGTTTTATAAGAATGAAGCAAATAGGCCTGGAAACAGCTTAATGATGGATGGATGGGTGGGTGGATGGGTGGATGGATGGACAAATAGATGGATTCTCAATCACTTGCAGCCTTAAGGGCTTACAAAGGGCTTAAGGCAAATACAAAGGTATTCTTGTCTTCATGAATACATACTGTGACCCAGTCATACATTACAAGCATGACACAGGAACTTTTACATGGAATTCTAAGCTAGGTGTTCACAACAGTACCTTCTAGCCTTCAAATGATCTATTAGTACTTAGACCAACAGTTAACACTGTAGGAAATCCTGCTCAGTTTCTCCTGTGTTATGTTTATTTTCAAAACAAATGAAAGAATAACATTTTCATTGACTTCTTGAGATTCCATCTACCTATAATTGACTTTCCCTCCTTTCCATCTTTCCTTCTTTTCCATTGTTCACAGCTACCTGCCACTAGGGATAGGAGTATTTATCTTCCATGTTTCATTTTAAATAGCTGCAAAAACTGCTGCATTTGTGAAGCCAGATCAAAATACTACAATAACATGGAAATGCTTTTTTTCTCTTTATAGAACTGATGGATTCTACCATCTTGAGCAGAGTTCTCACTGGGGTCTGTAGAGTTTCATACAATCAGGTCAGATAATCTATTTGCTTAAATGGGTCATTCCATTAGGAATGAGACCTCAAGAATTCACTCTGAAGAATAGTTTAACAGGTAACATAGGCACATCCTTTCCATCTTAAATTCCTACAGTTCTAACACTGAGTGGAAGCTGAATAATCCTGCTTGAGAAGTGACATGCTAATCTAATACAGAGCTGTGTCAAATCTACTTTTTAGCTACATTTTTCTGGGGAAATTTTGTTTCTCATTCAGGGTCAAATTTTTATAAGAAATAAGCATTCATTTTCTGCATCTAAAAAAAAATAAATAAATGTCTGACATCTTGTACCAGAGGCTTTCACTGAAATTTGGCTAAAACCAAACATTTTGGAAGCATTTTCCTCTCAACTCACAGTAGGTTAGACAGCCTACAGCAGAGATTGAGATTACAAAGACTCTCTAAAAAACTTTTAAAATCATTACCTTTCAAGCACTTGTCCAAAACAATGCAAATGACAAGGCTAAGGACACACTGAATGACAACAAAGCAGGTATTAGGCAACAGAAAGGAAGGCCTGTCAGCTCTGCTAGTTATGCATTTGTTCTTCCCAGTTCCAAACAGGTCAACACATGTTTTACTTCAATGGTGACAAAAAAATGGAACTGTCAGCCAGGAGCCAAATTTTCTTTCACTTTTGTGGCCCTTCCCTTGCAATCCTCTAACAATCTGTGGTGTATTTAGGGAAAACAACAGGGTACTGAATCAGAGGGAGCTAAGAGAGAGAGAGAGTACCAAATGGTTTATCCAGTCTCTCTAGCAAGGTTCTCAAAACTACTCCTTATTGTCATTAATGTGTCTGCACTCTGTCATCTAAACTGATACATACTTCCAGAGCACAGTCACCCCCACACACACAGACCCTGCTACCCTCCAGCTACTCACCCAGGGGAAGCTTCTCCAGCAGATAAAGGTAACTCTGAAAGAAGTCATTTCGGATCGCCATGTGCAAGACAAAGGACATACTGTGCCGGCAGAGTTCTTCATCTGTCTTGTGCCAGCGTGACTTAAAAGCCAAATGTGCTGCTTTATATGCCATGATGAAGATGTTTTTTTTGCAAGGGTGGACAGTTGCTGTGGCAGGTGCTCTCTGGAGGACCTGTCCTTCTGAAGAGGCAGAGGCAGCGTCATTTAAACTGTGGCAACGTGCTGTCATTCTATCTTGGGGTGTGTGTCTAGAGCAGTGCAGGGGCGGAGGCAGGCGAGAGGGGAGTGAGAAATGCTGCCTGTTGGCACTGGCTCAGAGTAATCTCTGGAGTGTCGCCCTCTGAAATGAGCAGGTGCTGCAAAGTGATGAAAAACTCAACCAGGAAATTGCTTAGCCAGGGTAAATGTATATCTACTCCCAAAACTGAGTGGCTCTAATTCAATTACACTTTTTCTAATCCATTCAGCCTTCACTTCAAAGGAACTCAGATATCATCCAGGATCTCCCATCTCCCTCTTTTGTATCTCACAGCATGATTTGTGTCTCTCTTTCTCCCTTACCTTTCTTTTTTTAGTCTGGGGCATGCAGGAGGGAAAACAGAAGATAGAACACGGACATGCCTCTACCTGTGTGCCCTAATAATCTGTGATTATAGCAAAAGTGGTAAAGCAACAGATTTGGCTTCATGCTTTGCCACTGTGTATGGCTGGGCAAGCCACTCTTCATGCCTGACGATCTGCTGTGGTTCATTTAATCTGCTTAAATGGTACAGACTATCTCAACAGCAGAGGTCAACTGGAAGAAAGTGCTGCCTGGGACAGCAACAGTAAAGCCAGGGAAGGGTAAGAGCTGTTTGCCTTAGGTAATAAAATACACAGAAGAACAGAAAGAGAGAAATTGCCCATCAACAAACTTAGACAAATATATTGGCTGGAAAAGAGAAGGAGGTTCAGGCCACTGCAGCAGGCAAAACTCTACAAGAGGGGGAGTACAGTTAGATGCTCAAGTGCTTCTAGGATGGAGAATGCTAAGCTGCTGAAGAGGTTTGGATATTGTTTCCTTTCCAGAGGAGTATCAGGCCCTTGAGTGCAAGGAGAAACAGAAACTGCTTCAAAACCTTGTTTGCCCCTTAGTAGTTCAAGCACTCTTGGTTCAGCTTCAAGCCTCCTGAGATGCAAAGGTACCCGACAAGGGAATTGGGGCTTTACACTGACTGCACTGACCTCCACATACTGCGTCCTTGAGGATTTCCCCTTTCCAAGCTGTTTATTCCAGCTGTCTACAGTTTAAGCATGCTATAATACAGCAACATGTGATCAAAAAGTTGGATGTTTCTAATACAGAAGGGTTGCTATATGTCCTGAGCAGTACTGCAACTGTCGACAAACATCTGATCAAGCTTCTGAGAGCAGAACAAGGGAGACCTAGCCTCCACCAAGGAAAATCACTAGCAATTTGGCTACAGACAATGCCAAGCAGTGTTTAGCAATGAATCAATTAAAGCATATTTTCCAACATGACTCATTTCCTTGGAGCAGTCAGTCTCTGTATCTCTGCTTTTTAATATTAAAAGTATTTAGGGGCAAAACCATCCCTGAGTGTTATTGCCTTTCTTGTTTCCCCAATTACTATCCTGTGCTACTCCTTCTCAACTAACTGCATTGGCAAGCTTCTCCCTCAGCTGTTCCAGTCTACATGATCATGCAAACATGTTGCTGATCAGATTAGTCAATAAATATTATTAAGAAAAAATATACTTATTTTTCTTTGAAGTGGGATCAGTTCTCCAACCCAGCCCACACCTGACATGAGGGAATTTGTCATGTGCTACAGTACGGGGGTTGAAGTGGGCACCTGGGATGGCGGTGTGGAGGAGGCAGCCAGATAGCCACAATACACAGTGGCCTTACCAAGAATGGAGACCTCCTCCTTGAATCCTGTCAGAGAGTTGTGCTGGAGGGGGTTCCACAACTGTCAAAGGTAATCTAAGTACTGGAAAGCCTGTTCCTACACTCCTACCCCTCTCTGCTCATGCATTCCCATTGCGAGGCTCTCTGCTGAGCCATTTCGGCTTACATCAGCTGTTTATAAGAGTCTGGTCAGCACTGTGAACTAGCTCAGTGCAGAGCTTACAATTGCCTGAGAAGTGCAAGAAAGGAGGCACAAATGTGCAGTCAAGGATGGGGTACAGAGAATGGGACCATGGCAGTGGTTAGATCAGCTCTAGTGGTACTGCTCCAAAGTCTGAGCCTTTCCCTGAACAGACCACGATGTTCTTCACACAGCCTCAGAAACTTCAGCCATCCCTTGAAATAACTTGGTCTCAAATTTCTTCCTGGTTATGGTTACATATCTATCAGATAAAAAACAGCCTCTCTCCAACTAATTTTGAAATATCTGGGCCCAGACACAACCCTGGTGTATGTCTTAGTTTTCTCACAAATCTGGCCCTTTCTCTTTGCTTATCTATTTTCAGCCACTTGCCAGTTAGTCCGCCAGGAACAGAGGAGTCAAGACAGCATGTTAATGCTTTGGAATGATGTTGCACAAGCTCATTTTGTCACCAACAAAAGACACCCCAAGGAACTGAGAGCCCACCTGTTCCACATTTGACACCATGCTTCACATTGGCCATGGCTATAATATTGGCAATGTCCATTGTCTAACAAAGTGACCCCTATACTTGGAGATAGCAGTGACTCCAAGCAGGAAACCTAAGCCCTGACATGTCCTAATGGAGTCATATGCTGGGACAGTACTGTGGAGGGTGCAGGGACTGCAGCCCCTGGCTCCACATATTTTTGAAACCCCTGATATTCAAAAGGCCTCATGAAGTTTACACTCCTTAGGAATGTAAAGAAGTGCAAAGGCAGAAAAGGGCACTGTTCCTCTGATCTTCTGTGCATGTGTAGGGCTTAAGTCTCTTTGAGGCAGCACATTTGTGTTCCCCAGGGCCTACAAAGTGCCCCAGCAACTGTGGCTTCAGTGAAGCTCTCTTGATTTACACCTTCTGAGAATCTGGCTAATTTTGACAGTGAATGCATACACATGAGAAATGGCATAGTTCAGACACTCCCTAACATTTTAATGGCCTGCTAGTGATCTTCACATAATGTACTCCTAGACCACCTTCCTTAGGAAAAAAGATGTGCAATCATTTTGTGTGTTTCTGTCTATGACTTTACCCCTTCACCAAACAACATTTAAATCTATCTCAAATAAGCTTGCATCAAAACAGTAGATTGGGTAGAGACAGGTCTCACTGTGGTATCACTCAGCAAAGTGAGTTTTGTTCTTCTGAGATACTGTAAAACCCATAAAGAGGGATGGGCATGGGTACATCATCATAGAATCACAGGTACCATTCTCAGACTTCTAACACAAATGTGTTAGAAGCAGCAGAACAGTTTACAGGATTAGCTTTTCAGGCTGAATGGTGGCTGTACCTCTTTCAGATGAATTAGTGTTGGATTTGACTCACAGTAGTTCTGCCCCACACAAAAAGGGCAGAGATCTATAGAAGGCTGCATAAACACTGATTTAATTTATTCTATTTGCATGTGATCAAGACTAACTCCCTGTTCCAAACAGCTCTACAGTCTAAGAGTTAGTGTGAATGCACATTCAATCCTCAGATACTAGTACAGCAAAGTAAGTGAAGCACAACAGCATTAAGTCTTTTAAAGCACTTCCTATTACTGTCAAAGGTTAGGTAGAAACACAGATTTGTGCCTGGAAGTGCCTGAAAAAGGCTACAGAAATAGCAGGCTGTTTTGTTGGTTTATTTTTTCCTTTCAAAAAGGAATTTTTGTGTTCTCTGTTTGTCAACAGCAGCATCTTAATGTCCTCTCCTAAGAACAACTCACAACTACTTCACATTGCCTCCTAACCCCATATTCTGAACAGGAGTAGTATCTGTCTACCCAGGAGCTGCAAACAATTATAAAGTATTATATACCCTATGTCTCCATTAATAAGAAGTATGGGGCTTGAGTATTGCCACAGTGGCACCCATACTACTTGTAGCATCACTGATGAAATGTGAGTTAACCTAGTTCCCAACTTTAGTTTCCTTTCCCAGATGGCCATTTGACTCAGTCTGAAGTTGAAACCAGCTAGCCAGCTTTTTGTGTTGGTAACAGGAACACTGGAGAATCTGGACAAACTGAAGTCCTGCAGTAAAATAACAGCAGACACAGCCATAATGCATGACAGTCATTGTCTCAAACAACTTCTGGTTTAAAATAAGAGTATGTTTGTGTTTATGTGGGACAACAAATAGCTCCTTGATATGTCAACTTCTTCCTCCCTGTGAGATCAGGCAGTTCTAGGACACCAGGTTTATCACAGATTGAAATGAAGGATCAGCAAGAGCAGCTTCTTGTTAAAATACCTGCAGCTGTCCTCTGCCTGAGGGTAGCAGGTTTAAAAGAAGGTATCAGATAGCTTATGATGAGTCACTGCAAGATCCAAGGCAGATCTGTTTGTTAGAACATCAGGGTACTCAAAGAGAAGGTGGACTTACTTTTATATTAGTAGATAACTACCTGTCTCTTCAGATCTGAGCTGCACACATGACTTCTGAAACCCATCAGCTGCACAGAAGAGAAGAATAAAAACACATGCACTAGTTCCACATTTTATGCAGGTCACAAAGGGTTATTTTCACCTTTAAATTACTGTGTTCTGCTTACAAAATGTGATTTCCACACAGCCAAGCCATTAAGATTGCTGTAAGATGTCTCTTTACCTTAAAAAGGTCCTTCACACTTACACCTGGTGTTCACTGTCAGAAATAGATGTGGTTAAAAGAATTTTTGTTTTACCTTTGACAACAAGTTTTTAAAAGTTCCTGAAAACCACAGGATCCCATTGACAGAAGAGGCACAGGCAGAGAGCACACATACTGTTATAAGGGCACTGAAGAACAGCTCTAGGTTGGATGGCAGGTGTTAATCTTTACAACTGACTTTGCTGCAGCCAAAAAACCAGTTGCCTGTATTGTTCTGACTGCAGCTTTGGTGGCTTATTCTGAGCAACAGTGTACACCACTGTCTGGGTGTCAAGCTGGGAAGCAGTAATATGACAATGGATGTGCTAATTGTCTGCCTTGTTGAAGTCCAGAACTCTAAGTCACAGTCCTCACCCACCTAACTTCCTCTCATGGCTTCAATTAGACTCAGCAGTCTTCAGAAGTATTACTGTGAACATAATTTGGTTTTGAGTTGAGTGTGGAATTGAAAAAAAAAACCAGTACTTTGGGTTGATGAGAAACTGAAATATTTCTCTTTTCTCAGCAGAGAAAAAAAGAATTTGTATCAGGCCAAGCAAAACATTTTGTTTTGTTTGAAGGGTGATTTCCCTTCTTTATTTGTTTATTTGAAATTAAATTTAGGTAAATTTGGTTTCAGCATATCATTTACAAGTGCAAACAATAATAAAGTTGCTGTCACCAGTAGACTAGTCAGTCTTGCAAAATCACTCTGTGGCAAAAAAAGGACCCAAGAAAATACAGAGCAAAACAGGTCTTTGGGCAAAGACCCAACCTTGGGACAGGACTTCTGATCTCTCATGAGAACCCCTTGCTTGGAACCATGTTTCCAAAGCAGAGTTTGCTGCCTGTAGGTCAGGATGACTCACACCCTTCAGGGCATATCCTTCACAATCCCCATGGGCTTTCATGGGTGCAGTCACAGCAGCAATCTGTTATCATTTATACAATTGGAATTTAGCAATCTGGAATTCCATCTAAAGCAACAAAACACAGCATGTGAGCCCTATGGGTAAATACATTATAATTCATGTAAATGAAATTGGCCAGAGCTTTATCCCTATGGAGGGAATATGCTGTTTTTTCTCTCTAATCCTTCTAGCTCTGGAGCCAGCACTAAATTACATCTTTAAAGGAATGAAAGAAGCCACTCTCAGGTAGGAGTGGGAGCTGGCCTCATCATGTCTCAAGCACTTTGACACTCACAGTGGGACCCTTGATTTGGAGATCCATAAACAGTATGCTAAGGTAAATGGCAATATTTGGGGTGGACTCCTGCATGCTTTGGCCCTGAGGAGTTGATTTGGTTCTGGTTAGGGAATCTCAGTAGTGCTGGGGCTGAAGGGAAGGAAGGGCAAGGTTCCTGATGGAACTGCAGCAGCTGCTGCTCTGTTCTTGATAAGAAGCATGACAGCTATGCCCACAACATCTGGTTTCCATTGAACCCTAGTGAGAGTTCCTTGCTGACTCTCTTCCACCCCATATGTGGTGGTGAGCCTGAGAAGGTTTTAGGTCCAGTGTGGAATGCTGCTTTTCACTGTGATATGTGACTCCAGATAGAGTTAGGGCTAGGCTGCTTAGAGTCATCTTTTAAAAGCATTTCTTCTCAATGTTGAATTTTGTGTCTATTGCCCTCTGTTGGCTCAAGTGCATGATAGAGCTCCTTTCCTAGGCAAAAGCTAACAAAAATCTCCTTCTGGCTGAGTGACAGGGTTTTTGGGTTCTGGGAAAGGCAGGATCAATTGAGCTGTAGGCTCCTGCATGTGTCTGTGCATAGCTCATATCCACCCGTAGCTCTGTGTTCAAGAATGCAGGCACAGCTCATAACAAGGAAGGGGGTCTGGAGACTGGCTGTCTCAGCCATTGTGGACTGCACATAAAAGTAGAGTTTTAAGGAGTGACCAGAGGGGATAGCAGTTTGGTGAGCCAGGGTAAAGAGGATGTTGCACACTCAGGAAACAGCACAAAAAGCAATACAGAAAAGCCTGTGGGAGAACTGGGCAAGTGGGAGATAAGCTAGTCTTAATGTCTTTCAGCTCTGGCATGTAACTGCCAGAAATGCTTTGGTAAAAAGTTTCTCCAGGCTTTATTTTCAATTCCAAAGCAAAAGAAAGATGGCAACCCACACCATCAAAGCTTGTTCTGCACACAACAGTGCCAGAAAAACATGCCTTTCCACTTCCTCTCACCTGGATCCTTCCTGCCTAAGGCATATGACTGGGCCATCTGCTCAGACCAAAAAGCATTCTGCTTAGTTATCTTGTCTCTGATAGCAAATGGCAATAGGGCCTAAGGAAACAGTCTAAACTCATCAGCTAGGAAATGTGCTTTGGCTGGTTCTTAGCACTTACCTGCTGCTCCTGCACAGAGCCATATCATGTATTTTCCCAAACTCTCAGAAGACCCAGGCATGAAGGCCCTCATCCTGGGCATAGCAGTGCACACACTAGTGATGTGACATGACAGTGGTGATACCATGTGGCAGCCTTTCTCTGGAGCATGAACACCATGACAAAACAGAAACTCCAACCTGAGAAAACAGAAAGTGCAACAGATAACAACAGATCTGTACAAAGAAGTGGTGTGGGCAGACTGTGGGTTAGAGAGATCATTTAACCTTCTGTCATACATCGCTTTTATGAGAGATGTTGAGATGTAAAGATAGAGGCTTTCAAATCTGGAGCTCTCTGGACCACTCCCTGCTGTTGGCTGGGTTGGCAAACACCAGGTTGGCATTTCCCTGATCTGATACAGCAGCACATTTCACAGCAGTGGTGGAGAACATCCTTTTTGTTAGGGAAGTTAAAACTAGATTAGAAGATCTGTTGTTCTGTGAGCCATACAGTAACATGACATTTTCTTTTAGATTTGTGTCTTACTGCTTCTGCCTGAAATAAGCCCCAGAACTCTTCTCACTTGCCATCTACCATGAAAGATCCACCCTAGACAGGAAACTGCCTGCACTGCAGCCATTCTGGAGCTGCTCTGGGACAGTTTGGCCAGCCTGTTCATCTGTGCTGCCTGGCTGGCTAGCGAGCACGGAATGACTGACCCTTCACTGCTGCCAAAGAGCTGAACTCTGCTTAACTCTCCCTCAGTGCAGTCCCTATCATGGGTCTCTCTCATCTACCTGGCAGCCAGAGCACACAAACCTCTAGAAACTTAATTAACTTTCAAACTCTGTGCACATCTTTCAGTGGTGATTGCACTTGGCCAACGTGTCGTGAAGTCATTAGAGGGAGGAAGAAGAGACTTGATGAATGCAGGGATAGCTAAGGCAAGATAAAACTAATTTCCTGAGGAAGCCAAAGGAAAATAATCTGAAAGGAAAAAGCCAAAAGTTGGCTGTAGGGAACAAATCCAACAAGTGACCATGAAAGGCCTCTTCCTTTAGCTCCTGAGAAGGAATGGTCTGGCAGATGCTGTGTGTGTGTGTGTGCATGCACGCACGCAGAGCAGGAAAATTAGAGGAGGTCACAAGCTGTGAGCAGCATTTTTAGTTGAACAGTGCAAGTATCACAAGTATACTGCTCCCTCCATTTCAGATACAGTGTGTCTGTGACATTGCTGGCTTCAAGAGCCTTCATCCTTGTCTCTGAGTGTCTGGAGTTTCACAATACCAGGAACTATGCAGTTAGATGCTGTGCATGCCTTGGAACCTTCAACTCTGTTTGTGCAAACTAAGTGATAAGTATCAAGGGACAAGAAAATTAGACTAAGCCCAACTCCTGGACAGCACAGGCACACAGGAACATGGATTACAGAGACTATAAGCACACCTTTTTTTGGTGAAATACTGCTCTTACACAGAGGAGTGGCTTAAAATTTGTAAGAAACACCTTGATTCAGAACTGGAATTAGAAACCTAAATGATCAAGACTGGAAACTACTTGCTGCATGAACACTTTCTGTTTGAGCTCTCAGACTGGAACCACTCAAAAGCTAAATGTATGTGTTTTGTTTTTTGGAATCAAAAAATAATCAAGACATGAAAAGTTCAAGATGGTTAAATGTTTCCTCCAGAGGCTGAGGATTAGAAGTCTGGGCAAGTAGCAGAGGAAGAAAAAAGAAATTAAAATAAAAGAAACTCTTAAGTGACCTGACAAGAGAAACTTAAATCTTGTTTTTAAGGGGTTATGTTGTACTATAGCTTGAAAAATTAAATCCACAGCTGTCTCGAGAGGACTATATCTCACTAAGAAAGCTTCAAGTAAGTTTATCATGTATCCAACACCTAGACATTGGACCTCAGGGACCACTAGGATAATATTTCCTCTGGATTAGCAAGAAAGCTAGCAAGTGACATTTGTATGAGACTAACTCTAAGGAGTTTTCTTATTATAAAATGATAAATGAAGAATGATCGTACTGGGAAGGAAAGTTCTTGCAGTTTGTAAATCTAACACATCCTCACAATTTCTTCAAAAATGCACTGTTATCTCTTCAATTAGTTTTATTTGGTGACATCAGCAATCTGATGTTTTTACATCTGTCACCCTCCCAGTGAGGGTCACTGTGTACTTTATGAGCAATATTTTTAATCTTATAATCCCCTTTACGAGGAACGCTCTTAATTTTAGAGACCATGAGCACTGGCATTGCTACAATATAATATGTATGAAAATAACTCAAAAATGAAACTATAGGAAACACAGGATGGATCTGGCACAACTACAGTGCTTTCCTTCTTCTGGGATCCTTCACAACTAGCCAATAGAGGCCAGGGTATGTTGGAATGCTATTAATTAACTCACCTCGCTGTGCTTTGTCACGACAACTGATATGCCCCTGGGCTCCAGAGAAATCTTAGGAATCTTAAGAGATGCAATACTTAGCTGGAGCTGGGTGAACTAAGGACAACTTTAATATGTTAGCCTTGAAATCTAAAATCCAACAGCAAATTAAGCTTTGTACAGAAGGCACAAAATAAAACTCAGACATTTCCACGAACGCTAACATTGGAGTTTTGTAGGATAAAGCACTTTCTGTTTATGCATTTCACACTTTCTGTGTCTAAGTACACTGGTGTGAGGAACAATCCACAGGTCCCCACAGCAAAATGCCTCCAGTCTGTGGATGGGCTACAGTAATCTAACATGATCCCATTCTGCCCACAAGGCACATCAGTGACAATTGTGTTTTCTGGTGCTACAGAAAATCCTGAGTTACACACCTATGTTCTACTCTGTGCCTGTACAGTTGTACATGGAGGAGGTGTAATGAAGAAAAGGCATGCACAGCAAAATTAGATGGGGGAACTGAAATGAGGGGAATTACCTAAACAGCTTACAGATGGTAACTAAATTAGTTGAAAGCTGAAGGATTGTTTTTTCAACACACAGCTCAACAGCATTGTAAAACTTCCTTTATTGTAACCCAGAAGCTCATGAGAAATAGTAATTAACAAGTCTGAACTCCTGGTTTCTTGTATTTTCTTACCCAAGGGCCAGCCAGACCAGCCCCTAATCCTTCATTCCCCCAGTGCATTCCAGACTCCTGGAAAATACAACTGGGAGAGTGAAGAAATATCCTTCACCCCACCTTCACTTTCACCTCTCAGGTGTTCTGTTGCCACCCCACACACCTTGTCTTGGACATCACCACCTTCCTGTTCTGACACAGTCTCTTCTAGGTGCCCCATAGACACTCCTGCTATTCCTTCACTGTGTTTCACAGCCAGTAATCCCTCTGGCTGTTTCTGTCCTGAGCTGGCTAGGACAGCACCTGGAATGCATGCTGCTCCAGAGATCAGGCTGCCTGCAAGCCACAGCCACTTTTGTCAAAGGCAGTTTGCAAAGCTCCTCCAGAAAAGATATCTTGTCTAATACCATTCCATACAGAACTGATGGTCTAGGTGGTGTATGAGATGGGGTCTAGGCAGCAAGTGTGTGCAGCTTTAAGGCTTTCCTAGCTGTGAGAGAAGTGCAGCCACAAGCCCCTGTGATGAGCCTTCTCTTTCTGCATCCTGCTTGTCACGGGCTCCCAGCTGACTGTCACACAAGTTACATTTTGTCTTACAACTTTTTCTGTTGTATACATTCTTCCAGTTTCCACCCCAGCCACATTGCCATAGAGAGTTCTGGGAAGACCATAGAATCATAGAAGGGCTCAGGTTGGAAGGGACCTTAAAGATCATCTAGTTCCAACCCCCCTGCTGTGGGCGGGGTTGCCACACATTAGACCAGGTTGCCCAGGGCCACATCCAGCATGGCCTTAAACACTGCCAGGGCTGAGGCAGCCACAACCACTCTGGGCAACCTGTTCCAGTTTCTCACCACCCTTTGGATAAAGAACCTCCTTCTAATCTCTAGTCTAAATCTCCCCTCCTTCAGCTTGTAACCATTCCCCCATGTCCTGTTGCAATTTGACCAGCTGAAAAGTCTCTCCCCCTCTATTTTATAATCCCCCTTCAGATACTGAAAGGCTGCTATAAGGTCCCCTCTAAGCCTTTTCTTTTCCAGGATGAACAACCCCAACTCCTTTAGCTCCTTGTAGAGTAGGTGAAATAGGGTGAAAGGCAACTGCACTACACCAAACAGAATTAGAGCACCTGCACTCTACCCAGTGGACTACTTCCTCTATTATTGTAAGCCATGATGTAAATAAAACAAATTAGCATAAGACCAGAACCTGTGAAAGAATTTACCATACACTCATCATCCACATCCTCTTTCTTAGTTTTAAAACCAGGAGGGACTTCCACAACCATTTAGTTGGCCTTTCAGTATAATACACAACAAAGACAATTCATTGATCTCTGCATCAAGACCAGCCTCATCACTACCAATCCATATAAGCAATATTAAGTCATCCTGCTTACTTATTCAACACTGCAAAGACTCCAGCTGAAGTACTCTAGCAAGGTTGGGGATGGCTCTTCAAGAAAAACATGAACTGACTGAGTAGCTTTGATAGAAAAAATGGATCTTTTTCTTGCAATAACAGCAATTGAGTCCTGGAATAGATACCCAGGAAGAGAATAATGCACATCACTGAAGATGATGTTAGTGATAAGAATAATATGGGTACAAATTATTTGGGGCAGGGGGGTAGACTGAAAGAGGTTCAGCAGAATTTGCTATGAACCTGTGAGTCTGTTTAAGCTGGAGCATTTGTTTCACAAAGGCATCTACTCCTAACTGGTAGTAACAGAGAAGCATCCAGTTATAAATCCTAAGGTAAAAATTCCCAACAATTAAGTGCTGTCCCATTAAAATTTTATGATGTTTTCAGGTCTGAGTTATCTTCCTGAAATGCTTCTCCTTGTGCTTCCACTCTACTATGTTTCTCATGTGCTTTGGTCAAAAAGTCAAGTAGAAACAAATACAAAAATGGTAGTATCTGCAAAAGGGGAAGGATTTGCCTTGATGTGAAGAACAAGGCTAGTGTTGTCCATGATAGTTCAAAAACTGAAATATAAAAAGATTTTGGCTGTAAAGTGTTGTGCAAAATCTTCACTTTTTTTCTAAGGACATAGCCATTGCCTGAGATATTTACAATAAATTGTTAGAAATTGAAATTTCCCTTTGGAATCTGTTCCAAATGAGTAACTTGCTGTAAGTCAAATGTTACCTAAGCAACACCACTTCAGCTGGGGTACTCATTCCTTACTCTCCATTTGCTTTTTTTGACAAAACCAGGAAAAAAGAGGCAATTATTTTTGAGAGAATTAGAAAGAATTTTATGATCACATGCAGAATCCTTTTCTTCTGGAGGGGAGGGTGGAGGAAGAGGAGGAATTCCTGATTTATGGTCAAATAAAGACTTGTTCAAGTGTAAAGGAGACCCCTTCTTGAAAACACTTAAGCTGGCACTTACCTTTATTACTGTGGCAAAATTAAGCATGTGCTTGAGTGGTTGCAGAGTCAGAGCCATAAAATGTCATAGCCTTTATAGCTCTGAGTCTGCTTTTTGCCTGCTGCATCTAATGAACACTAAGAGGTGAAATTCTGTCCCCATCAGGGTCAATGGCAAAACTCTCACTGACTTTAGCAGAAGCAAGATTTTCCATAGGAAATCTCCACCAATGTCACAGGGAGGGGCCCCAAGATAATATCAGCAGGCAGAGGCCATCTGCTTGCTCTTGTATGGGCACTTTGCAAATTGAGGCATTTACTTAGGTCAGTGTTGAATTAGCTATGTTAGAAAATATAAAGGAAGTTCTCCAGAGAGGTTCCTCTTTTCATTTTTGTGAATTGTCCTGTTCAAGGATAACAAGATAACCCAGTATTCACCAGCAGGATCATGTGTCATGTTTAAAACACCCTTCTCTTGCACAGATGTCCTTGTCACTGCTGATCAAAAAGGCATTTAAGAATCACCTTCATCTGTGTCCCAGGATTAATTTCAGCCAGAAGAGTTAAGCCAGACTTTCCCTTTGCATATCAGATGTTGCTTTGCCTCATCTCACTTCTTCTTTCCAATATAAACTTCTAAGCTCAGGGTTTATTACCTCCATACCTCAATCACTTACTATGTGACAGCACATCAGAACAACATCATCTCCCTCCCTCACTGAGCAGCATAGTCTAATCACTTTAAATGTTGTTTGGAACATCATCCTTTCAGATTGCTGTACTTTCTTTTAGCTAATAAAAGGCCTTAAGGAGGAGTTTCATATACAGATCATTTTCACAAGGCCTAGGAAAATATCCTGTACTCACTATTTTTCTCTTGAAATGCACCCACATTCTTTTTACCTGACAGCAAGAATCAGTCTTCAACAGACAGATTACAAATATCAGGGTTGCTTTGGTTTCTTAATTCTGCAAGACAGAAATGAATTTATTGCATTTTAACAATTTCATTTGCTATTGAAAAGCAATGCTGATGTACAAAATCTGTGTAGGATTCAAGGAAACTTTGAAGAAGTCAGACAGCAAGGCGTTTTCAGCTTGTAGCCTCATGGTTATACAGCAAAGGACCACATGAAGCTCATGGAAGACAATGGAAACATCTTCTCTGCTTTCAAAATCAGTATTTAACTTAAAAATACCTGTAGTTGTCTTTCCTCATTTGGTTTACCTACCTGCTTCTCTCCTCTCTCACCTTATTTCTCTTCATACAACTACTTCCACCATTCTCTTACTATGCTGCTTTCCTCTGCAACTCCTTTGCTCTTTTCCATCCTTCCTTAGATTCCCTTTCAGAAAAATGTTTTTCTTCTACCTGACTCTAGAACAGTATTTTGTACCACTGCTCTAAGAAAAAAACCAGAACTCTAAACCACCCAAACAAAACAAAAAAAGGAGAAGCCCAGAAATACAACACCTTTCTCTTTGCAACTCGATCACCCTTCAGCCTCCAGCACCACTCTTTTTTTAACTCCTTGTGGATGCTTCGAACCTATTGGTGAGGGGAATCTCCAGGCTCCCATGGTAATGCCATAAACATCATCACACACTAACAAAAGGGATGCAGGAAATTGTGCAAAGCACCAGCAGCAGCTTAAGGAAAGGCTGCAGAATCAGAGCTTGGGCAGCATTCTAAAAGAGTTTACCATGTAATGTGAGTTTTTCAGTATTTGTGCCATGCTGGTTTTTAAACCCAGTGCCAACTGTTTGTCACTGATAGTCAAAATTATCTGATCTTGGTGCTGCTTGCACCTCAATAGCTACAAAGCTGAGATATTTTCATGTGGACTCTTGGGCTGAGACAGGCTCTGCTGTCTGCTTTCAGGCCTTGACAAAGAGCCAGTTATAGCCCAAACACTGTGCACGCTTAACAGCAATGAATGTTTCCTTTCCAATGTTTTTCAGATCTCACATTCTTTTATATTGTTCTCATCTTGCAACCTGTGACCTACTTTTTCCTAGGAGTCTACAACTATTCTCCATTTGTAGGCATAGGTGATTAGTTTACAAAAAAGAAATTCTCAGAGAAATAGAAGGAGATCATCAGGTACTTGGTACTCAGGAAATATCAGCCTTTATTAGTATGACTTCAGAGTTTAACTTTTGGCTCATGCTTATCTGAAGAGCTGCTGAAAACATGGAAGAACCATTGCTCTCATTAGACAGTCAAATACATGTTTTTCTCTGTGACAGTCATTAATAGAAAATATTATTGTGATAAAAAGCAGAATAAGGTTAGTAAGAAGTATGATGTTCTAGTAATGTTTTGTAAATTCATTGCTCTAAGGTAGCACTTACTGTCTTGAAGGGTACTTTCCTTTTCCATTTTCTGCTAAAACAAAAGCAAAGCACAGTATGGATGCTGCACAATAGTTTTTGCTGCTCTGTTACATACCATGAAAATATAAAAAGAAATAGTGTTCAATAGGATCAGTACTCATGAAGTATTTATTCATAATATTTTGCCACAATAAAACCAGAAGCTTAGATACCTGACTGTTATTTATTTTTGTATTACCCCTATGACTCTGGGCAGACAGTCAATTGTTGTATCCAATACGGCTGTAGTATAGCAAAGTGCAGTCCAGAAAACAACACATACATAGGCATATAAGAGGCCCTGCCTCTTATATACATTCTGCTGCTATACATTATATACATTATACACATTCTGCTGCTAGTTGCTGCAGAATGGTATTGTCTTTTCCAAAACCCAACCAACAATCCACTTGCCTCAAATGACTCTTGAAATAAATAATATCTGCAAATTCCACACAACACTTCTATTTAATTTTATAAAAACAAGCAGAAATGAAAATCCTACTTGGAGTACAAAGAGGGTTCAAAAAGCCAGCAAGACACTGCTGCCTCTGGTTCTACGTATCAGCCATTTGCTTTCTAAGCAGATGAACAGCAGGACCCTTAGGCAGCTAAGGACCTAGTTTTCCTCTATCAAGGATATTACAACCAATAGATCAGAGAAATTTCTGTTTGGGAGTGGATGCTACTCTGATACAAACTTTAAGTAAGCTACAGCCAATTAAGATGATTTCTAACACCTCTCAGTTATTATGTTGCTTGTTTGTTCTTTAGAGTGGCTGGGAAACAAAGTAACAGAGGATTCAGGTGTTGGCTGCAGAATGGTCTGTGAGGCAGCGCCAGCAGCACACAGAGTGCCCTGAGAGCATAAGGAGATAAGTCCGAGAGGGGGCAAATTTTAGACCAGGCTGTACAGGGGAGAATGACTTGATATGCTTAGTGACAGAGCTCAAGGAAGAGGTTGAGAGACTAAGAAGTATTAGGGATAGCGAAAAGGAAATAGTCTGGTGGAGTTGTGCCCTTTTGACCTCAAAAGAACTCCAACAGGAGATGGTGGAGCTTTGCCCCTCCTGCCACCAGTCAGATGGGGCAAACAAAGTAGATGAGGGGGAATGGAAACAGGTCCCTGACTGAAGAGGTAAAAAAAGTAACCCCCTTCCACCATCACCTCCCCAGGTGCCCTTAGAGAACAGGGGGCAGTGGCAACAAGCACCTGCTTGGCATGGCAAGAGTGTTGCCGCAGTTGTCCCCCCTGACATCCCGGGTGCCCTTGCAGAACAGGTATGATGCCTTGCAAGTAGAGCCAGCCAACGAGGAAGAAGAATCATCTGGCTTGGAAGTATTCCCAAGATTAAGGAAGACCAAGCCCAGCATCCAGACATTTTCTACCATAAAAAAGAGGAGTCACTGTTATAGGTGACTCCCTTCTGAAAGGAACAGAAGGCCCAATATGCAGACCTGACCCACTTCAAAGGGAAGTCTGCTGTCTCCCCAGGGCCTGAGTTAAAGATGTGATAAGAAAGCTTCCTACCCTGGTACAGCCCGTGGATTATTATCCATTATTGACTTTCCAGGTAGGCAACGATGACCTTGAAAGAAGAAAACTGAGGGCTATCAAGAGAGACTTCAGAGCCTTGGGTCAACTGGTCAAGGGAGTGGGGAGCAGAGGTAGTGTTTTCTTCTATTCCCCCTGTTGGAGGGATCAATCCAGATAGGCTGAGGAGGACCCACCAGATCAATTCTTGGCTTCGAGCCTGGTGCCACCAGTAGGACTTTGGGTTCTTTGACCATGAGGGAACTTATATGTTGCTGGGCCTACTGGAGACAGATGGAGTGCATCTCTCCCAAAGGGAGAGAAGGTTGTTATTACGAGGGTTGGCTGGGTTCACTGACAACGCTTTAAACTAGATTTGAAGGGGGAAAGGGGGAAAACCTGGCTGGCAGGAAACAAGACGGAAACATTTGAGGACTGAGGGACTGCACACCTCCCTGCTGCCTGCAGGGGGNGGGGGTGTGGCGTCAGGTAAGGCAGTGTGAGGTGTGCGAAGGTTGTGGGGCGGGAGGTAGGTGTTGTGGGAGGTGGATAGGAGGTTATGGGTCGGGGTTAGCTTGAGAGGGAAGTTGTGGGGCAAGAAGGGGTTGTGGGGAGGTGTTGGGCTTAGGTGTTGCAGGTTGTAGCGAGGCCTGTCTTGGGGGTGGATGGGAGGTTATGGGGGGGGTATATGAGAATGGAGAGTGATTAGAGAGGGGGAGATCCTGAGGTGGGTGGAGGGATTGGAATTGAGGAGTGGCTTGTTTTGAAAATAGCTGGGGGGTGTGGGGTGGGGG